>RDRW01000181.1:0-182500 GCA_007896445.1 Puccinia hordei | reverse complement strand
AAACTCCCAGTACGAGAAACCGGTGTTTGCCAACTTCACATCGGTCTTGGCACTGCATGCGTCTCTAACCAACCTCGCCCCGGTTCTTGACTCAGGAGCATCACATCATATGTTCAACAATCTCAATTTTTTTGGCACGACCACCAAATGTCACCTTTTTATCAACACGGGTAGCAACAACTCAGGTCTCTTGGCGACACACATGGGAACGGCGAGCATACTGGACTCTTCTGGAAAGAACATCTTGCTTCCGGACTCCTTGTACGTTCCTTGATTGACAAGAAACCTTCTGTCTCTTACCTCTATCACCAAGCGCTCCACCACGATAACCCCTTGCGGATCAACAGTTGAAGTTGACATTGACGGATCGATCAAGTTCTCCTGCAAATCCAATAACGGCATCCTGGAAATAAGTCATCACATTGGCCCCTTATCGGCGTCTCCAATTGCTTTCACATCGACTACTCATTCAACTACCACCTCCCCCTTCTCCACCTGGCACGCAAGGCTTGGACACGCTGGAATCGCGCGCATCAAGGCTGCAATCGCGGACACGACCTTGATCTCCACAGGTAATTGCGACACTTGCATGAAAGGCAAAGTATCTTGTATTCCCTTCAAGGGGCATTTTGCCCGGACGGCGAACTCCCTTGAGGTGGTACATGGCGACATAGTAGGACCGGTGTCTCCCTCAACCAACTCTGGTTCCAGGTACTTTGTAACACTCATTGATCAACACACAGGATTTATCAGTGTCACCTTACTCAAATCGAAGGACCAGGCCACCCAAGCCATCCTTGATTTCAAAAACTACTTTGAAAAACAAACTGGTAACTGTATCAAAAAACTCATCACCGACGGTGGGGGTGAATTCTGCAACAAAAATCTTTCATCTATCCTTCTTGACGCAGGTATCCAACACAGCGTTTCACCTCCCTACACTCCTCAGCACAATGGCTTTGCTGAACAAGCCAACAAGACAATTATCAACATGGCCAGATGCATGATGATTCAATCCAATCTTGCCAAGGAATGGTGGGGTGAAGCAATACTGACAGCCATGGCCACTACTAATTGCCTACCATCTCTCAGCAAAAGTCGCATGTCTCCCATAGAACAGATGTTTAATCGTGCTCCCAACATGTCTTTCTTTAGGCCTTTTGGATGCAAGGTTTGGGTGGTGAAACCCAATCAGCTTCAAACGACCAAATTCGACCCAATTTACTGGGATGGAATCTTCATCGGTTACAGCAATGATTATTCCAACTATCGAATTGTACGAGTCATTGATAAACGTGTCATTGAAACCAAACATGCGTACTTTGACGAATCGATCTTTCCTACACTTTCGGCCATCAATCCCAGTATTGACGTCTTGTCGCACAACCCCTTGCCAGACTTCTCTGGCACTATCAATCTTCCATTTCATGATGAAGAGGCTGACATTGTACCACCTCCCTCACCAGTCGCCTCGAGGGATGATCACGACTCTGATGAACAGGATGACAACCCAGACGACTTATCCGGCTCATCAGTTGATACTGATGAACAACGCCCCATCAAGCGACGTCTGACTCTGCGTCTAGGTCCTCATCCCACCATGATTGAGGGGGACGTCTCAACCAGCAACATCATCAACCATCCACGCCGACCAGTTGCAACCCTCTCCTCAGCTGCCACTGAACCTCAAAGCCACGCGCAGGCCATGCGCTGTGATGAACATGAACAATGGCAGGCGGCGGAGCAACGTGAAATCAAAAACATGATGGCTCATGATGTTTGGAGAGAAATCCCGCTTGCTTCTTCTCATTCCACGATTCCATCGACGTGGGCATACAAGAAGAAACTCGGGAGTGACAATCAGGTCATTGAGTACAAAGCGTGCATCTGTGCGCAAGGCTTTTGACAGACACATGGACTCAACTTTGACCTCAAGTATGCACCGACGGGAAAACCAGCCTCTCTTCAACTTCTCCTGTCTCATGCAATCGTCAGTCACCTGAAAATTCATCAACTTGACGTTTGCAGCGCTTTCCTCACCTGCAAACTGGACGAGGAGGTCTTCATGCTACCTCCGCCAGGCTAAAAAACAGGACAACATATTGTTCTTCATCTTCACAAAGCAATATATGGGCTCAAGCAAGCCTCATTAGCCTGGTACAACAGGCTAAGTAGCTTCCTCAATAGTATTGGATTCTCGACTTCAATTGCTGATCCCTGTGTGTTCTGGAGGAATTCTCCTAAAAAGCTCTGGATATTTGCTCACGTGGACGATCTCGTTATCATTGGCGAAGATCCCGAATACTTTCAGGACGAGATGGCGAAGGAATTCTCCATCAAATACATGGGGGCAGCCGAATTTCTCCTAGGTATGAAACTCGTCAGGGATAGCAATCAACTAACACTCAACCAATCCCAGTACATCAAGAGAAAGCTGGTCGAGTTTGACGTTGATCACCTTCACCAGGCATCCTGCCCACTCGACCCGAGGTCTCACTTGCATCAAGCAAATGAGCACGAGATCCTGCAGCTTCAAGCACTCAACATCAACTATCGTGCGATGATTGGATCGCTCAACTACATCATCCTTCTTACCCGACCGGACATCTCATTTGCTGTCAGCAAGCTGTCCCAATTCGTCAAGCGCCCTGGAATAATGCATTACAAGGCAGCGGTTCAAGTTTTCAGATACCTCAAGGGTACAAAATCTAAAGGACTGGTCTTTTCTTGTACCGATCAACAACCTCTCTTTGCGTCCGTTGATGCTGACTGGGGCAATTGTCCCGACAGTCGTCGCTCACACACTGGATTCTTGGTCACCATCAACCAACATCTTGTCTCGTGGAAGTTGACCAAACAACCCATGCTCTCGCTATCATCAACAGAAGCCGAATACAAAGGCCTTGCTGATGTGTGCAAGGAAATCATCTGGATGGCCAACCTTGTGAAGGAAATTGGTGTCAATCACTCAGCCTCTCCCACCAAGATCTACATTGACAACCGTGGAGCAATTGATCTAGCACAAAGTCAAGTCAGCCAGAACGGCTTTCGAACCAAGCACATGGACCTTTGACTGCACTTCATCCGGGAGTTACTCAAGGACAAACTCATACAGTTACAATACACCTCCTCAACCAACAACCACACTGATTTCCTCACCAAACCGGTTGGTCGCACCAGAATCGTCAAATCTCTCAAATCCTACCTACGAGATGCATCAAGCATCTCTGCTTCATGCTCCACAGCACAAAGCATGGCAGGCTGTCAGATTATCGAACCCATCAAATATGGTGAGCTAAAAATAAAAATAAAAGAGAAGAAAAAGGTTACCTCGAAACACTAACCATCCACTTTACCGTTGCTACAGCCAACGACGGCAAGGGTGAAAACGAGAACCCTGGCAATCAGATACCGCCAGCTCTTAGTAAAACCCTTACAGCCACGTGTGGCGATGAGCACAGCTGATGTGTAAAGCCAGTAAGTCCCATCTCCAAGCAGATGAACAATTCTACCTGCATGGTATAAAAGGATGCAGACAGCTTACCAAAACTGGCAAAATTACCCTCATCTCATTTAGCATCTCGACATCAGCAAAAATTTATCTCTTTGCCTTTTATCTGTCATCACGTTATCCACTTGTCATTCTTAATCAACAGACAATTTCATCTTGTTTCTCTTGTTCCTAATTGTCATCTACTCAACTTCCCTCCTTTCATCCGATTTTTTCCTTCTTTCATCTCATCAACTCACATCGTATACACAACCACACAACCAATTTCTCTGCCATAGGCACATATACCTCTGCCCTTCTAGGTAAGAGTAAAAAACTTTTCTTCCAAATCAATCACGATATTTCTCAAATACTTGTACATACAAATATGATACAAAAGCCTGATAAATGAAATACACCTTCTAGTCTTTTGAATTCTTTCATTGGGTACAAGAGAAATAATTCAGCTTGGTGAGGAAGTTAAATTTATGTCTCTTGGGAATGAAGGAAAATACTTGAAGTATGTGTTGAAATTCCAGATTAGGAGTTTTTGGTTAATGGTAAAGTTTCACCCTGATTCATAAAACAAACAACATCTCAGAAATATTACATCTTGATAAATAAAAATGGGATTTTACACTCATTAATACAAGTACATTCTTGAGAGAGTTTTTCTTTTAAAGCTGTAAGTATAAATTTTTTCATTCATGTGTTAAAAAGACTTTACATCCAAGGGAAAATGAAAAAGAAAGAAAAAGGAAAGAAAAAGTCACTTGATTTTGGGTGAACTGTGCCAGTCTTTGACTATTTCTGTGATTCTGTTTGAAATTGTACCCACTTTTTCTCTTCAAAAGTTTTGTATTGAAAAGAGGTCGAGTGGTTCATTTTGATTTGTCTGTGGAAAATTTTGGTGTCTTTTGGTGTTTGAAAACAGTCTTGTTGCTTCACAGTCTGCGCAGATTTTAGCGCGACCCATGAGAAAAAATAACTCAACAAGCGACTCCGGGTGTTCGGGGTTCCGAAAACGGGCTTGACGTCAAACTTGGGACCGACAACAACCTTGAGCTCCAAGACGACTTCCGCCAAATGAATAAACAAGCACTCCAACTGCCGTTGATAACCGAAGAATAGGACAAAAAGAAGAACACGGAACTGTCTACGATGATTAAACCAAGAATCAAATCCCTGTATTTGATCATACTCAGAGAGGTCAGTATTGCCTGGATTTCCACTCTTTTTAATTCAGCTGATTGACCGCAAATTGAGAAGTAAATTTGGTACTGATTCAGGATGGACAATATCTGTACTTCTAGGCCAATATCGTCATCACGGTCCTCACAGCAATCTCAATACTGTACCTGAGGTCGGCCCATTCCCTATGGTTCGGTTTGGGTGCCATCGTAGCCACAGCAACAGGTAAATCCTATCTCGAATTGAAACAAAGGTCATACCACAACAAGACAGCCTGAAGCTAGCTGGTTTAATCCGAACGGATGCTGATTCTGCTCTATAAAAAACAATTCTGGTCAGCCAAAATATTGAAGAGATGTATCAAGCAACCTAGGCCGACAGAATCTACCAAGAAGTCGTTCGGGATGCCTTCGACACATTCATCATCAATCACTTTCTTTGGGATCTATTTACTGCTAGTCTGTCTATTGCTACCGGTCCACCAGAAGATGTTGCGTTTGCTACCAGGCAGTGGCGTAGGAGGAGCAGCCCAGCAGGCTCGGACGAGGAATAACGAGCAAGATGTTTTGTCGAGCTGGACGGAAACACTAGGAAGTGAAGGGATTGTCGAGTCGAGCGAGCAGTCGCCAAGCTTTCTCAACGCTTTACTCCGGCTGCTTTACGGCTTGATCTTCATCCTGATTGCTGTCGTAGTCTGTTGGTCGCGGATAAAGCTCGGCCACCATACGCACAAGCAAGTGGTTGCGGGTGCGGCGATTGGCGGGTTGATAGGAGTGGTATGGTTCGGGATCTGGACAGGCTTCAAGCTCCCCAAGGTGATCCTTCTTGGACACTACTACTACCATGCCTCAACCTCTCCCCTCTCAACTATCGACCGTAACCAATTGATCACCATCAGAGGAATTGGGCCCTATTTCGAACACGCTTTCTCTAAAATCTCGATTATGTTTGCTGAGGCTTGGTACATGCGTGACTTCGGTCTCCTTTGGGACGGTCTTATTCGGCCTACTATCAACGAAGTCGGCTTCTTCCTCGGCTTTCAGGATCGCATTCTGGATAACGGTCTCCCGCCTAACTCCAACTTACATCTTATCAAACCTCGTTCAGATTCTATTCTCCAACGTTAGATACCATTCGTGACTCTCCCGTTTTGTGCCACAATCTGCTTTTCGCTTCACAACTTTACTCCCTCTCTCTCTATCGCTTTCCCTCCCACTTTGATGAGTAAAGGTACTCTTGGAAAAAGCATGCAAATTCCCATTTTGAATTAATACCACAGGCAATCATTGCCATGAACGCAATCTTACTTAGAGAAGTCCGGCATCAAGTGCGAATGCAGAGTGCTGAAAGCTCTTACAGAATGTCTTCAAGTATTCCAAGTGTACACCGTAGAGATGATGTAATTCCAGCGCCATAGTTTTCCTTCCAAAAAGCATTTGGCTGTCTCGGACAGCTGGGTTCAACAGCTCCAGGAGGTTCCGGAATGACTCGCACTCAGTAGTGAAAATGATGGATCTGCATCACCAAGCATGCAGGTAATAGCTTTCTTCACTGCCCGTGAGTTGCCCGT
This sequence comes from Puccinia hordei, assembly GCA_007896445.1. Lineage (NCBI taxonomy): Eukaryota > Fungi > Basidiomycota > Pucciniomycetes > Pucciniales > Pucciniaceae > Puccinia > Puccinia hordei. The sequence goes on along the minus strand of RDRW01000181.1, from coordinate 176,249 downwards.
AAACCGTCACCTGATCAGGAAAGGCAAAAGTCATAAGATGTTGTGTAAATTGCTATTAGCCCAGTTCACGTTGGTGACTTGTTGTAAGGACTGTAAGTCCTTCACTGAGAAGGTCAGTGGAGGGTTGGCCAAAGGCCTGAAGTTCTATGAAAGGAGTGTATTTTCAAAGGAATGATAGATGAAGGAAAACCTAGGTGAAGACCAGCTTCCAGAAAAGGAAGAGGGAAAGAAGTCCCCCTGGATCCAAGTACAAGATACACAGAGCACAATATGCTTATACTATGTTATTGTTTCAGTGAGGGTGGAACCCTTACACTTCTACACTATTTTTCATTGCACTTTATTTCATAGATTTTGAACACATTTTTCAAGTATGTATGAAAAAAAAGTGGTTTCAGAAGAATTTGAACAAGTTAAAAAAAGTTGTAAACTGTTGAGGGGAAAGTAGTAAAAATCCAATGTAAACTGGGCTATTGATCAAACAGCAGCAAGTTGCAAATTATGAAACAAAAAAGGTGCACCTTGTTTCCCTACTCAATCTCTTGGTGCTTTAATAGAGAGACTATATTCTTTGATCAAACTTCAGCTGGCCATTAGTGTATTTTTAGGGATGAGATGTTCCATAATTTAATTTGGCTTCCAGTTTTGTGACACATTTGTCGAATTTTCTTCATAACAACAGTAAAATGAAGTGTCTTGTTTTCTGGTTTGTCAAAAAGATATTTCCGAACTTCAGGGCAGGTTGAAAGGCTTGAGGAGCAGCTAACTGAGGTGCTTGATTCAATTCTATTTTCAAGTAGCTTTTGATTGGAAGAGTTGGTAATCCACCACACAAGCATTTCAAGTTTATAGAAATGGGCTAAAGCAACTGGGTACCTGTGGGTATAACTACCCAGCAGGGAAAATACCTGCATTTACCCATACAGCTACCCTGAAATCCATTGGTATCTACATTGGGGCCTAACCGGGGGCACACCCTTTTTTGGGTGTCAGCACACCACTGGATGGGTGTGTATCCTGCACACCACTGGATGGGCATGCAACCTGCATTCCACTGGATGGGTGTGCAACCTGCATGCCACTGGATGGGCGTGCAACCTGCACACCACTGGATGGGTGTGCAACCTGCACGCCCATGCAGGAAGGGTTTTGCAGGCCACACACCCGTCCACTGGAATTTGACACCAGTAAAAAGGGGTTGTGCAGCCGCACGCCCCTGTATTTTTATGTGGTTTGGGCATAGCCCATATTGTATACTCATTGAAAGGGTGTGCACACCTTGTTTATGGGTAGTTCAACTGGAGGGGTTTCCTCCAGTCAAAGAGACTATGTAGTCTCTTCAACTGGAGGGGTTTCCTCCAGTCAAAGAGACTATTTAGTCTCTTCAACTGGAGGGATTACCTTGGGTCAAATAGACTATGTAGTCTCTTCAACCAGAAGGGTTTCCTGAGGTTGCAGTCACTATGTAGCCTCTTGAGCAGAGGGTTTCCTCTGTTTGAGAGACTATGTAATCTCTTTGACTGGTGGGACTTCCTCCAGCTGAAGAGAATACATAGTCTCTTTGACAGGATTAAACCCCTCCAGTCAAATATACTACATGGTCTTTTTGCCCAGAGGAAACCCCTCCAGTCAAAGAGATTACCTAGTCTCTTTGACCAGATGATTTGCTCTTATTGAGAAAGAAGGCTGGGATTATGTAAGCAAACACAGATCTGTGTTGACTTAAATAACACCCTTTGAAAAAAAATAGTATACACATAAAAAGGGTGTGTGACCTGCATTTTATGTATATACAAAAAGGGTGTGCGGGCTGCACACCCTTTTTACATGTATATGTTTGGATATCCCCATACATATGCACATAAAAAGGGTGTACATTTATCAACACCAATTTGTAAGTTGAGAACTATTATGGGGAGGCTTTAGTGTGCAATTCAAGTGCTCATGGTTCTTGCTTAGGTGATCAATTCATTTTTTACCCAAGTAGATGTCAACTGGACATTCAATGCTGTTCAGAGGAAGACCCAACACCATGCAACAGGGCCAGAATGCTGAATTAACTAAAATTGGCTTCTGTCCTCTTGGTATTCTACATAGAAAAATATGAACCATTTAACAAGGAACCACTTAGTTCAAAACTAAATAAAGAGAAAGATATAAGATTAAGTATAATTTCATGCTTTACCAGTTCAGGTTAAAAAAACAAGGAAAATAAATGTCACACTGAAACTCTGTGGGGTCAGCCAAGCACAGTGCAGTAAACTAATTTTCCATTGAACTTTGAATGCACATCAGCTTCAGAAATTTGAATTGATATTTCTGTTACACTTAACCAAAGTGAAAATTGAACTTTCATCTTTGACAATTACCTTAACCAGCTCTCAGACCTAGGGGCTACCTTTTTTGGTGACTTGATTTATCTTTGATGCTATCCAATAACCATTTTCCGGATAATCTCAAATGAACCTTGACTATCAGCTTGGTGCTTAACCTTTCCACTCAGCCTCACACTTAAATCTTTCACCTAGAAAACCTTCCCCTCAGACTCAAAGATTTTCATCTTGATTTGATAAATTGCGTATTTCATTTCACATTTGTATCTTTGATTAATTTTGAAACTCTAACACTAAGTACATACTCAATCATTAATCTTTGACTCATTTTCCTTGTCTACTCATTTCAATAGCAGTAGCATTCTTAAATATAAATACTTTGGTACTTTTCCTTCTATCTCTCTTTTCCTCAGTTAATTGAGATAGTATTGTTGTAGTTTTATTACTGAGCATTCAATTAGCCATAATCTTGGTTGAGTAACAAGTCATCTCTGATTCCACATATATTCATCCTCAAAGTTATCCTTGAACTCCTTCAACTCAAATTTATCCTTGAAAAATCTTTGAAGATTATATTTGAGATTATCTTCATTTCCCCTCATTTACTTCAATCAACTAAATCCCCTTTTGTATGTTGGTTTGGTTGCATGACAAAAACTAATGATTTTATTTCTTTGATTATATGCTATGTTTTCTTCATACTGAATTAAAAATTCCAAAATTTTATTATGACATATTTGAACAATGAAAAATGCTACTCAAGGATCTTTAACCACAGAATAGAATTACCTGCATGTCACAGAAGATAATATAAACAACAGATACATATCACCATGAAAAAATAAAAGAAAAAACTCAACAAACTGCTGGCATTTTCTGTTTTTATTTTTATTTTTTTTCCTTGTTTGTTTTTTTTGTTTTTGTTTGTTTGTTTGTTTGTTGTTTGTTTGTTTGTTTTTCCTTTTTTTTTTTTTTTTTTTTTAATTCCAGGCAAACATTTTAGGGCATGATTAGGAAATATAATTTAATTCCAACAAACATGGCCTAATAGAACTCTTAGGCCCCATTTTTGTTTCTCATTATCTAATTCTATTATTGATTTTATTTGTAATGGAATGCCAATTTATAAAATGCAATGGGAAATCCAAATAGGCTAGAAGGTAGAATGAATAGAAGACACATCACCCATTTCCAATGTGGATTTTGTTTAGATTACATAACTAAAAGTTCTAATCCTTATGATATTTATGGAATCTAGCTAAATGGAGGAATAATTCTAGGATAAGATAGAGAGATTGATCAGCACAAAAAATAATTCCCCCTTTGGACAGATATTTTGTCATGTTTTGGTGGTTTGTGTAGTTCCACAGATGAAACCTGAGAACAGCAGTGCAGAGAAATCGATACGTTCATAGAATTTATCTTCATAGAGACAAAAGCACTATCAGAATCAAATTTTTCAAGGATATAAATGCTTGAGCAATTCTGAGTTAAAACTACCAAATGCAGGTTACAAGAGCATATAATAAAAAATACAACATATCTGGGTGAAATGAACAAAAAGGCTGGCAGTGAGGTAGATTCCTTTTTATACAATGCAGTTCAGAAAGAGGTGTTGAGGTCATTTCCTCCGGAAAAGGCAATTTTTACAGCAGGATTTGGATGAGCAGAGCAGTTGGGTATTTTTTTGTAGAGAGATATACCAGGGTGGAGTAGCTGGGGAGCAGCAGAGCAGCGGAGCTGAGGGCACCAAGGGGTAATTGATGGGGAAACCACCATAAATTCTGCTGAGAGATTTCAGACAGCTATAGACAGCAGATGGGGCATTCATATTGGACTGGAAGAGATTTGCAGCAATATAGCAAGTGCAGGAAGAGGTGCATGAGAGGGTCAAGTAGTGGACATCTGTCAGTCATGTTGGTGTGGAGTTTGTTGAGTTGTTTACTCATTTATTTTCTTTAGTCTTGTGCTTCATACATTTCAATCTCATTTCACCTACATTCCACTAGTTGTATGTAGTATACCTACCTGAGGCAGCAGTTTTGGAACACTCCCTTTCCTCATCCTTCCACCTACTTTGACCACTCACCCACTTTGTGCCTGCTGTTTTCTGAGAAATTCTCAATGCCATAATGGGTGTTACTGGTTTTGTAGGAGAGCCCCATTTTTATACAAAATACATATATTGTGCATTGAAATTTTAACACTGTATGATGAATTTGTGAGGTGTTTTGAAAGATTTTTGAACAGACTCAAGGGACTCAGAATTGGGGACTTCTTGGACTGAGGAGAACTGATGATTTTTATTGCCTGGACTAGGCTATGTATTGATAGAGGGCGTTGATAAACGCACGCCAACAGCGCATGCCAACGCCAACCCGCACACCATTTTTTTTTGCCGTGTAGGTTCTACATGCCAAAAAAATTGGTGTGTGGGAGCGCATGCCAAACAATTGGCGTGTGGGTCCCACACGCCAATTTGTTTTGGCGTGTAGGCCCCGCACACCAATTTTTTTTGGTGTGCGGGTCCCACATGCTAATTTTTTGGCGCATGAAACGCTCACGTAATTGAACTGGTCCACCGGTTTGATTACGTGAGCAGATCCCCACACGCCAAAAAATTGATGTGTGGGAAATCTCGTCAGCCGGCCAGGACAAGGCTGTATAACCTTTTCAGCTGGGAGGAACTCCTCCTGTCCAACAAGGTTGTATAACCTTGTTGGCCAGGAGGAGTTCCTCCCAGCTGACAAGGTTATACAGCCTTGTTGGCCAGGAGGAACTCCTCCTGGCCAACAAGGTTGTATAACCTTGTTGGCCAGGAGGAGTTCCTCCCAGCTGACAAGGTTATACAGCCTTGTTGGCCAGGAGGAACTCCTCCTGGCCAACAAGGTTGTATAACCTTGTTGGCTGGGAGGAACTTGGCAAACAAGGCTATACAACCTCGTCGGCCAGGAGGAGTTCCTCCTGGCTGACCAGGCTATACAACCTCGTTGGCCAGGAGGAGTTCCTCCTGGCTGACAAGGTTATACAACCTCGTTGGCCGGGAGGAACTCCTCCTGGCCCACAAGGTTGTATAACCTCGTTGGCCGGGAGGAACTCCTCCTTGCAAACAAGGCTATACAACTGTCAGCTTGCTACTAGTTCAGAGACAACCTGACTAGAACAATAAATAAGTAATAATTAATTAATTAAAAAATACATATGCAAGAGACATTATTACATAAGTAATAATTTAACATAAATTATAATAAACATAAGAAAAAGATAACATTATAGAATATAAACATTATTACATATTAATAATGTAATAAACAAATAACATAAATAAATTAATAATAAAATAAATAATAACTCATTAACCTTTGAGATAAGTGAGACTATTATTTTATATTATGAAAGAGCAAGTAAAATAACCTAGGGTACCTCAGCCAAAGTATCCTAGAAAACTTACTCCTTCTAATAATAAAATTAACGTGAAGAATACTCCTACTAAGCGCTAAAATACTTACTAGGTATAAACATATGTAATATGAGAGTATTCTAATAAGTAGAAGTCCTCAAAATACGGGATAATTACTTAAATAAACTATGTAATTATCCTTTAAACACATAAATAAAATATTAAATAACATTTGACATAAATATCACGCTGTTTTATAGTCTTTGTATTATTATTAACTTATACAAATACATACAGTATAAGTTAAATAATATCATAACACATGAAAGACACGAAACAGGAGATAAAGGAAACATAAGAATACTTCAAATAAGTCTAAAAGAACTTGTACAATTAAAATAAATGACAAGCTTATTTAATCATGGGAAAATAATAAATGTTGACACTTTTCCCATGATGTTTGCTTGTCAAATAATTGAATGGAGAGCTGTAAAAGCGCCCTCCATGCAGTTATGACAAGAACTCTCATGGTACAGAACCTTACATATGAAATAACCAAATTAAACAGAAATAAGATTCTGTACTATAATTTGATTATTTCTTTTTTATTCTATTGATCAAGTGATCAATACATGTTGTACATCAAACTAAGAGCTCTTGAAGCGCCCTCAGATGATGTCTACAGATGATTTACAGACTGTATTAATTATAGACAGCCTGTACATGTAATAATTTGATAAATTACATCATTTATTTCTACTAAGGATAACTCCTTCCTTGTAGTGTTCCCATAGCCAAAATAACACTTGATGTTTCGCCATCAGGGCTCCAGAAAGGCATTTAAGAGGCCCTTTCTTCCCCCTGTATTTTGATTCCCCAGCTTTATCATATTTACAACCAGCATTCCACCAGTCCAGCATACTAGTGTCCTGCCCAGTAAATCAGTCTTCAAGACTTCAAAGCCTCTTGTACTCAACCCCAACTCTGTCCAGCCTTCCAGCCCACCTTTCCAACCGCTTCCAGCTGCTCAGTTTACCATAAGAAAGCCCCCCACCTCCTTCCCTCAAAGCCTACTACAGTAAGTCTTTTTCTACTAGGAGTTGTGGCCCTTTCTTAGCCACTATATCCACTGGGACTAAACACCCCTGCTTGCAGGCCCAAGTTTTAAAGGTTCAGTTCTCTGCTTTTAGCACGAACACCTTTGGAGGGAACTAAACACCCCAGCTTGCTGGCCCCTCCATAAATCTTTGATCTTTTAAATATTAATATAAAAGATCAAAAACCCCTTTTTTGCCCATATTTTTTGCCTTGCACCTTGTGTAGCTAGAAGGATATCAGTCCTTGGCATCACAGAGCGTGACAACAACCTCGTCGGCCAGGAGGAGTTCCTCCTGGCTGACAAGGTTATACAGCCTTGTTGGCCAGGTGGGTGCCTCCTGGCCAACAAGGTTGTATAACCTTTTCAGCCAGGAGGAACTCCTCCCGGCCAACGAGGTTGTATAACCTTGTCATCCAGGAGGAACTCCTCCTGGCCAATGTGGGAGAACTTATATACCAGAGGTGCAGCACTGAAGCTGAGCCCGCAGCCGCGGGCTCAGCGGCAGACTGAGGCTGAGGTAAGGGGGTATCTACCAAATGTCATCGGACATTCCGCGGGGAAAAGCACAGGGTGCAGCATGTGACATTCTATAGTTGGCGCGGGCGATCGGTCGAGCGGACGAAGGCCGCTTCAGTATGCGCGACGTAATGGACCGGGCGGAACCACGGGGTTCGGGGCGCCAGGCCGCAAGCGGAGCGGGGGCAGAAGAAGCGGAGTCGTGCGCAGGGAAGCGACAGACGGCTGCGGGGGTCAACGGGGTATAGTAGTCGGGGACAGGCTGCGGTGCGATGCGGGATCAAGGAGACAGGCAAGTAGGGCTCCAGGGACAGTACCGGGGAATGCGGGACATGATCGGGGGACTGTTGTATAAAAAGAGTGTTGTACCAGGGTTGCGGGATTCTTATCTTATCTTATCATCACAGTAGATAGCTATCAACTACGGCGTACATAAGAAAATCTCAGTGTTTAGAGTTCTCTCAGCGATTATTCAGCGTGTGCGGACAAGCGGAACTGCGTAGGGCATCATCAGGACGACGAACGCAAGAGGAACGGTCCCCTTGCTGAGTATCAGGTGTTGCAGGGAAACCAGTTGATTATCCGCTGACAGTGTTTATCCCGCAGAGGAAATCAAAGAACCACCGGAACCAACCAGGAAGAAGGGCAACCTAACATTTCTGTTACCGAGGTCGTCATTATTTCCACACCGACAAGGTTGTCTAGCCTTTTTGGCCAGGAGGAGTTCCTCCCGCCAACGAGGTTGTATAACCTCGTCAGCCGGGAGGAACTCCTCCTGGCCGGCTGACGAGATTTCCCACACACCAAACAAAATTGGCGTGCGGGGCCTACATGCCAAAAAACATTGGCGTGACCCACACACCAATTGTTTGGTGTGCGCTCCCACATGCCAAGTTTTTTTGGCGTGTAGACCCTACACACCAAAAAAAATTGGTGTGTAGGCCCCGCATGCCAAAAAAATTGGTGTGCGTTTATCAACGCCCATTTATAGACTAGTTACAAGTGTTCAATTTGTGGTTGATAAATAAATAATGAATCAAGAATAATCAATAACAATGGAAGAAGATGAAGAAAGATCAATTGATGTGAGTCTTGCTAAGTCAATCAAAATAACTACTACAACAGGGATCAAAGTCTACAAGTTTGTGTTAAATTATTGGAAATTAGTCATTTGAGTCAACAATACATTAACAAATTATACTTTTTAATCCAACACTCCAAACAGGTACCTCTGGTAGCCTTTTTGGAAGGAAAAATGGACTGGATTGTCTCACTAGGATAAATTTCTGTAAATTTCCAGGGGTTGGTTGGGTTTGTTGATTTTGAGTGTTAATTTGAGGTCTTTAGTGTGACAAAGTTACCACCACACTTTCTTCGCTTTTTACCAGTATTTAATTCCAGGTTTGATTGAATAGTGAGCAAGACTATAAGATACTGCAGATCTGATAACCAGAAACGCATATCCCACAACATAATTCATCAATCCAATTGCTGATCTATAGTTGAGGTTCTCCTTTGAGTTTGTTCTTCATTAGCTGCTTCTATAGTTTGAGTTTAGGCATTGGTAGAGTTTCTGAAGGTTTGAAATCTGAGATCCCAAGTTCTTCTATGCCTTGTTCAATGTGCTTAGGTTGAGACAGGAGGATTTTGTTTTTGATCCTTTCAAATTTAATTCCTAGAATGGTGTTAGGTTTGTGGTATGAGGAGTTTCTGAACCATTTTTTGAATGTTTCTTTCAAATTGTTTCTGGGTCCAACAAGTATCAAATCATTATTGTGGAAGAAAAAACGCAAGACATTGTTGTTGCATAGGTATAAACAGGGGTTGCAATTTGATTTGCTGAAACCAACGGATTCAAGTCATGAGACAAGCATTTCATACCAGTTTCTGGGAGCCTGTTTAAGCCTGTAACATTCTTTCTTGAGTTTTAGATAGGGATCATTGTAGTTGAATCCCCTTGGGGTCTTGATGTAGACTTCTTTGGAGAGAGGTGCATGTAGAAATGCACCTTGTACCTCAAACTGAGTGATTGATTGGTTCTGATTAAGTGAATAAACAAGATCATTTGCAAGTTTAATATTTTTCTGGTTGAGGCAAGATTACCCTTTTGATTTACTCCTTCAATTTTCTTGAAACCTTGCACTCAGAGTTTATACTTGTGTTTGATTGGATTACCATGAAATTTGTCCTTGATTGCAAATACCCAAGTGGTATGTAACAGATTGGAAGGTTTTTTGTAGAATTTTTCCCATAAGTCATGGCCTTCTATTGAGTTGATCTCCTTTTTCTATTGCAGCTCTCCAGAAACTTTCATCTCCACATCATATTTCCAACGTGAAGGTGTTAGGCTTGTAGTAGTGATGGAATAGTTCTAGCTCTCAGAATTCTGGGCTCTTTCTCTTGAGGTTTTATTCGCTCTTGATGTTTCAGTAGCTGGGAGATTTCATCATAAGAATCAGAGTTTGAGGAGTCATTTGAGTCATTGGATGGTTGTTTGATCCCTGCTTGACTCAAATGCTCTTTGAATCCAATTGGACCTTCTTGATCCTCAATTGGTGCTGGAGCTTTGAGCTGATTGTTATAGGGTTTAGTAGATTCTTCTGGGAAGAATTTGTCCCAGTCTGGAAATACTAGAGCTGATTGTTGTAATTTTAGGAAGCATACATGTGTTGAGTCTACAATAGCTCCATCTTGAGTGATTATCCCATACAATTGTAAGGGGAAATTGAATCCAACCAGTCAGCCTTCTTGACCTTTGCTCTCAAATTTGAACCCTTTTGTTCTGTTCAAGTTCATGATGATGGTGGTGGTACCAAGTGATTTACTGAAGTTGGTAGGCACATTCCTTCCATGTAAAATTTCCCATGGAGACATTGTTTTATCCTTTCTTGGAATCTGGTTTAACATTAAGGAAAATTGTAAGCTGGCTACTATGGCATAGCCAACTAGAGAAAATGGCCCTAAAAAGTTAGAAACAATAAAAATAAAATGAATTTAGATAAATTATGACTAATAAACAAAAAGAGATACTGTTGCTAAAATAATAAAAAATATATAATACTTCAAAATAATACAGGTGAAAAATAAAACTAGAAATATTATTACATATTCAGAATCTACACATAAATTAACCTAGAGTACCTCAATCATAAGTACCCTTAATTTCTGCACCTCCAATAAGTAATCTCATGTGAAACATTTAGCATAGAAGCATCCAGAGAGCCTCAGGACTTAGAAACAACCGCCTTGCTCTATTCATGACACACATTGGAACACATCTGAAAAACATTGGAACACATATAAGAAAAACCAGAGTGTTCCATAATTATCTTCCATGAAACACTCCAAAATTTTCCATAAACTCTCAAACCTCTGTGTATTGTGATATATGAAACAGAATGATCAAATATCCAAAATATTCTGGATCAAACACATGGAAATTTGATGAAACACTGAAAAACTTCAAATAACACTGAACTGGGGTTTTTCACCCACAATCCAGCTAAATAAAGCTACAATACAACCACAAAATAGCCAGTTAGCTGTATAATCTACAGAATGGCCATTACTAGAAAAAATGGGCGCTCCTAGGTACCCAAAAGATATTCAAGGAGCTCCCTTTTCCCCAAGAAAGGATTCCCCAGCCTTTTACATATACCTACTTAGATTACACAATTTAAACAAAGTGCTTTTGCACCAGCCTCTTGCCTGGTAAGTATCTTAGTAGTTATTTCTTAAAAGCCCCATAAATTACAAGGTAAAGGTTCCCCCATCTCCAAAATAATTATATACTAGTAATTTATAAGTCCTTTCACTGTGTGGTGGTGCTTTTCCACCTCCCTTTCCATAAATCTGGCATTTAAACCACCCCTGTGTAAATACTCTGCTTTTTGCAAGATACCTCAGTGGGATCTAAACCATCCCTGATTTATCAGTCCCCTCTGGTTCTCTTTATCCATTTTATTTAATTAAAATATTAAGGTTGCCTGGCCTTGTTTCATTTGCCTGGCCATCCGCAGCATAGAATTACTTATTTAATTACTCTATGAAGGAGTTGAGTAATCATAAAGTGTTCAGTGAGCACTACTGTTAAAATTGCATGATGCAACAGAATCTGGATTCAAAAAAAAAGTTTCAGTCTAAGGATACAAAGATGTAAATAAATTGTTGATTAAATGTAGGGAACAATGGGAACAAGGCAGACTTTAGGTCAGATGTGGTAACTCTAAGGCTGAACAAAACATACCTTTACAATAGTGCTATAGGATAGATGACAGAAGTGGTGCAAATGTCACTTGCCATCAAATGATAATTTTTTTTTCCTGGTGAAAGTTCAACTTGAGGATATATTATCAAGCATCATGGCAACACAATTTTGTGGAGTACAAAGTGGCAAATGGTAGTTGCTCTGTTGATGTGTGCAGCTGAGTATATAGCCTTTTCAGAAAGCTCTCAAGTACTTGCGGGGATTTCAATACTTCTAGAGGACATCAATCACCAAGTACCTATGAATATTTTCTGCAAAAATCAGACGGCAATCCTCATTGCGGGCAATAACACATCCAAGAAGAAGACAAAGTATCTGATCAGGGTGCTTGAACGTCATCAGTCACAACCATAACCTAGATGCTGCGGCGTATCCTAGCTACAGTTACTCCCGCCGGTACCGGCTCCTTTTCTCTCCTCGTCGAGTTTAGGAGTACAATACCGGTGTTGCCTGTGCTGACAACGACGTGCGCCTTTTCGTCAGGTTCAAAAATATACTCATTTCTAAACGCACGAACTTGTGTCATCACAGTTCCTCACAATACCCTATGCACTAAATCTAGACTATGTAGATACCCAACATGATGCTCTTGATGGCTGGCATTGAGGCTTGCGCGCGCGCCGCCCTTCCGCCATCCAAAGAAGCCGTGCCCCTCGATGTAGGCGCCCATCACCCAAAGAGTGAACCCTACAACTTTCTGATCACTTGGCCCGTCAGATCTTTTTAGCTATCAATTGATCTATTATCATGCAAAGGGCGCATTTTTAAGTGACTGTACTTAACCCATCCATGAGTAAAGTTTTTCTGCCTGGTGTACAGAATGCTACAGCGTGATTATATAAATATTCGTGACAGCAGATGAGACAAGAAGAGTTATCCTGGTTGATTGTTGTACATAAATACACAATATACACTTTACTACATGTGCAAGTAAATGGGTAAACACATATTCAGTCGAGAGATGGGTGTGATCTTAGTGTGAGAGCTGTGGGGGCTTACATAATCTGGCCAGTCCTCTTGGGCCAATGGTCAACAAGCGAGAAAGAAAAAAAAAACCCACCCAACTTCAACCACCATCTGGCACCAACCAACCAAACCCAAACCCAAAACCAAACCCAAAACCAAAACCAAAACCAAACAAACAACGATAATAAGAACTATGGCAGCCTCAATCTCACAAAAACAGCAGCAACAACAGCAACATCTTCAACAGCATCATCATTCGAACAGAACAAGCTCGGTAGACGAAGAAGATGAGGATGACGAAGACGAAGATCTGGATGAAGAGGAAGAGGAAGATGACATTTACATGGACCAGCAGCAACAGCACAACCAGAATGACCTCAACCAAATCAATCAGGATGATGAAGCAGACCGAGCAAGCGATTCAAGCTTCAGCGATTCAGTCTCACTCTCATCAACACCTAGCATACCATGCTCAGACGATATCGACTTCACACTCGTCTATGCACTTCACACCTTCCTGGCCACCGTCGAAGGACAGGCGGTAAGTTATCTCAACCTTGCTGTACAATTCATACTAAAACCCTCATCTTTTCAATCATCCAGTCAGTCGTCAAAGGTGACCGACTCACTCTACTCGACGATACAAACTCTTACTGGTGGCTGATTCGCGTACTCAAAACTCTTGCCGTTGGTTACATCCCCGCCGAAAATATTGAAACACCCTTCGAAAGGCTTGCCCGTCTCAACAAGCACAGGAATGTTGATGTCAGTCACATTCGATTCTCATCTGATCACCATCATCCCATCAACCTATTTACTCTATCCCCACCCGTCCCCATCCCCTTCCCTAGCTCTCCTCCGCCACTCCCGTCGATGTCCAAGCAGGTGCCGCCTCATCCCTTGCTCAGACCCGCTTCTCTCAGCGAATCCCTAGCGCCGGCGACCCTGTTCGCTCGAGATCCCCTCAAGATCGCCGTAAAGGACCCGCCCCCCCACCCATGGTCGGCCCTGGTTACTTCTCTCCACCCCCAGTTGCACCAGCACCCGGAACTGGTAAAGGCAAGACGGTGGCCTTCACAGCACCAACCTATTTTGAAAACAGTGGGAACGAATGGAGTGACGAGGATGATGTAGAAAGTGGGAACGAACATATGATCGATCGGGATGAGGTTGAAGGAGACTGGGATGGCGAGGGAGAGTTCGAGGAGGGAGAAGAAGGCTTCGAGGATGAAGAGGAAGAGAGTGATGAGGACGAAGAAGAACAAGATCAAGATCAAGGTCACTTTGAGAATGCCACTGCCCCTCAACGTCCCGAACGCGCCCCAGTACTTGAGCTCGACCCGGCTCTGAAAGCCAATTCGACGATCGATTCTCAACGTCAACTGGAAGAACAACTTGCACAAGAACATAAACAACAACAACAACGCCAGTATCAACTACAGCAACAGATTCAACATCAGGTCGCCTCCGAACAATCCCTATCACGTCAGACTTCGGTCGATTCAGAAGAAGCTGGTAAGTCACCCAGTGGATGGGCCAGACTTCGTTTGGCTGCCAGGGCTTCGGCCGATTCTCTACGCGGCGGTCCAGGCAACTCGAACAAGGAAGATTCTCGCAGTCAACTTGGAAAAGGCTTATCACCCGTCCAACGTGCTCAACTCGACTCACCTTCGGCTAACAAGGAGTCCACCCCCGAACAGCCAGCCGCCCCCCGAACCGTGACTCAGGCCCCACTCAGCAATGGTTCAAAGAATGCATCCAGCATCTCCATCGACCGAATAGCCTCCACATCCTCTCTCCAACTAATCCCCAATGCTCACAGTGAAACTAAAAAACTCACCCTAACCCCCGATATTGCGCGTGATACGGCTGATTATTCTCTCGATGTCTATCAACCCAGCCCTTCTCGTGGTTCCCATCCAGTAAGTTATTATGATCATCCAGAGCATCACATCTCACATTCTGATTTGTCGGTTGAATCGCGTAGACTCGTCAACGATCCACTTCGTCCTCGTCATCCGAGAGTCCGTTACGACAATCGAGCAGCAAGCAACCAGCTCGAGTTAACGGAGAGCCATCATCAGCTTCCTTCGAAGCTCATTCGGCCGACTCTCATAATGGAACAGCAGAGGACGTAAAAAGTTCCAAGCAGACCAATAACAAGAAGGAAGATTCTGATACAAAGAAGAAGAAGACAGGTGGCCTGCTGAGCGGCTTTTTTGGTCGGAAGAAGGACAAGAAGTCCAAGAACGATCCGCTGGATGACACGAGATCATCCTCACTCGAACACGATCGAAACCGATCCTCATCCCCCCTAAGCCCATCCGAACATTCCGTTCGTTCCTTGAGTTCTCCTCAGCACATGGAAGGATCCCCGGGTGGAAACACTTCAGGCCGTCGTCCGGCGCCTGAAAACGATGACCTGTTCTCAACTGACGCCGCTCTTAGGAAGCAACAGGAGGAAGCCCAAGAGGTCATGAATCGCCAGTATGGAATCTCTAGGGAGATCAATGACTTCCATGGAACTTCTCAACAACAAAAAAAGCCAAGTTATCCTCCGCTCAACTCCAACGTCCCACCAACCAGTCTTGGCTTGCATTCCCCATTTTCTCCAGGTAGTTCTACCGCCTCGATGAAGCTTGCTTACTCCCCTGCAGGTGGTAAGGTTCGCCCAGGTAGTTTAATTGGCTCTCCTGGTATTGCCGGCTTGGACGTACCGATGTTGAACGTCCTTCGAATTTTTGCTGGAGATAATGTGGATTGTGAAGCTACTTTCAAGACGGTCCTGCTGAGTGCCCAGACTACCACTCAGGAGTTAATCACCCAATCCCTTCAAAGATTTCAGGTCTCGGTCAATGAAGAAGATCGGCCGAGCTACTATTTGACAATCAAGGATGTTGTTAGCGGTGAAGAAACTATCCTAGATGATCAACAGACACCCTTGAAATTGTTCGAGTTGATGAACGAATCCCTCGGCCAAAATGCTTTACATTTACCTTCAGTCAAGCGATCATCAGTCGGATCGATCTCATCGATCAGCTCAAATCTTTCACTGAATCCTGCCATCTCCCGTCTAGGAATGAACGACTTTAGTGATGATTCGGCCGTCAAGTTCCACCTCAACCGCTACCCCGACCTTACTGAGCGAAATCATTCTCAAGGTAACTTTGCTTCCAGCAACCCGGTTCCTTCCAGTCGAAAGCCTGAACGAACTGGCTCCTTGGCGCCTATTCAGGAAAATGGCGCCACCTCGGCTCACCGAGGAACTCATCCGATTTCGACCAACAACAGCAGATCTCCTTCGACCCAATACGACCCCCAAAAACCGCTGAGTGCGGTGTCGAACTCAGACTCGACAGACTCAATGCATTCCGAACAACTCACCCTATCTCCTGGCGCCTCGTCACCCTCGACGACCACGATCACCACCACTACTTCTCCTTCATTGAGGTTTGCGATGCGAGTCCGGATTCATTCGAGCGATCTACCCGAAGGTCTAGTCTTTGACCCTCAATCGAACGCGATCATTCCCAAGACTGTCCTCGTCGAACGCGGTCAACGTCCAGCCCCTCCCGCCAATCTTTCTTCTACTGCTTCTTCCTCTACTCTCGCTAATTCCTTCCGGGAAAAGGTGATCATCTTCCCTCGTAATATTCACGTCTCTGAAGCCATCGAACATACCCTCGAGGCCTTCGGGATCGCCGATGGCGTCGTTGACGGTGGTGATGACGTTGATGATAAAATCTCTAAACGCAGAAATTCTTCCAAGATTCGCTATGGCCTGTCTATGAAATCTCCCGACTCTCCAACAGGTACGTGCGATTATGTATATCTATATGTATTCAAATTGAGTTCAAGCTGAACCTTTTTCTAATCTTGTGTAGAAGTGCCAGTGAATCTGATTTCCAAGGTGTTGGATGCTTACAGTGTCCAGCCCATATTCCGACCAGCTGATCGGACCTCAAAAGAGGCCAGAAGGAGGTCGCAAGAGTATCATCCGTTTGTCTTGGGCACTCTACAAGACCTTCAGCCCTCTGATCCAATCTTCAGCCTGAGACGAGCCTTGCTTCACCATCCACCTCGACGAGATCATGCGCGTAACTTGACTGGACAGAACGGACTGGCGGGAGTGATTGCAGATGAACTGGGCCTGCTTCAAGCTAAGAAGACTTCCTTAAACGGCTCCTCTCGCCCTGCTCCATCAACTCAAAGCTCTTTCAAAACAGCTCAGGAATCTATCCATTCAGTCGACAGTGGCTTGCTCAATGCCACTCCTCCCGTCTCCTCTCCCAACCCATTGGCCGTCCTTTCTACCCAGCGTAACTCGGAAGAAGGGATCGATGTCAACCTGCGTAATAATTCGATGATTCGCAGTAGGAGGGATGATGGCGCACAACGTTCAAGCTATCGTTACTCGTACATTGATCCCAGTGGGGAAGAGCACGATATCAGTTCACTGATTGAGAGCGAGTTGAGCAGCGAGCTATCTCCTAGGCGTCATCGTAAGACCGAGTCCCAGGATAGGACCGCTGGCCCAAGGAACGCCAGTCCGTCGACTGAGGATGGCTATGCAAGCGCTCCCGAGTCACCCCTTTCCTCCGTCAACCCATTGGTCATGCGGCAGCTACAGCAACACCAAACCGATGACGACTCGGCCATTGAAGCCTTGCGCGTCGCCGACCTGACCATCGACCAGGAGCTCCGTCTGGCGCCTTCCCGGCAAACTTCGCGGGATCTGCACCCATCTGAGGATCTGCTCGCCTGGACTGTGAGGAAACAGGGCTACCATCACTCGGAACACCCCTCCGATTCTCAAAGAGGTTCTTCTAAATCTTCGCCATTCTTTGCCGAGTCCCTGGACCAACGGATCCAGCGAGTACTTTCCAAAGTCAAGCCGTCGAAGAACGGCGGTCTGCCATGGTCGATGGAGAATGTCCAACAAAACTCGAAGATGATGGGAGCGGAGCAAAGGTTGAATGGGACAGGAGTTCCAAAGACTGGGGCCGAAGAGGTTCTGCGAGGATCGGTTGGCTCGAGTCGATCGAACTCGACCAACGAGGATGGTAGCATGAGTCCGGTGACTCCCTTGACGGCCACCTCGCCGACCGGCGAGTCGTCCAATTACACCCCAATCTCATCCGCTACTCGCGGCAG
Source organism: Puccinia hordei (assembly GCA_007896445.1). NCBI lineage: Eukaryota > Fungi > Basidiomycota > Pucciniomycetes > Pucciniales > Pucciniaceae > Puccinia > Puccinia hordei. Next base: position 158,514 of record RDRW01000181.1, on the reverse strand, counting down.
AGGTATCGACTCCCGTCTCTCGATGAACCGCGAACAGGGCCCAATCGAGCTCAGAGGCCCCCCCGCTTCGACCGCACTTGGCTTTCCCGTCCACAACCGATCATGGCTTCCTCTCCTCTTTCCTTCCCTTACCCCCTCCTCTACTAACTCCTCGACAACTAATGGGCTCGAAGGTACCCAGAATTTCGACCGATCTGGCGCTGGATTGGATATTCTTATGAACCTCATCCTCCTCTCCGCTGCCTCCGCTTCCTCCTCCTCTTCCGCCACCCCTTCCTCCTCTTCTGCTTCCTCCTCCTCTTCAACTACTACTACCACCACCTCCAATCCCAAAGCTGTACATCGACCGGACAAGGCTCCTTCTGGCTTGTGGACCGACGATCCAAGCATCGCTTTACTCTTCAATGAACTCAATCTTTCCGCTTCCCCGAAGTCCTCCTCCTCCGCACTCCCTCTTCACTCTTTCATCTCTGGCTCTAAGATCCCACCTCTCTTCTCATCTAATCTTTCCTCCAACCTTCTCCTCTCTCGTCTTGATCATGCTCATGAATCCAATCAAGACTCTTCAAATCAAGACTCCTCTAATCAAGACTCATCTAATCAAGACTCATCTAATCACCTAGACTCGTCTAATTTACTAGATTCCTCTTCGAGCTTCGTCACCGACAACAATCATCCTTCATTGCTCCATTCGGATGACATCGACGACTTCTTTAATCAGGCTTCTAACTCTTTCGACAAGATCGATAAAGTCATCGATCGCATCCTGCTCGATTCTCTTAAACTTTAATCCTCCACCCCCTCACCCTTTTTATTCCTCTAATACTCCTCTCTCTCTCTCTTTTGGTTTATCATCGACTCTTTCTTTCTTTTAGCTTGTTCTTGAATATATACATACATTTTCTTTACCTCCCTGTGTTACTTTTCATACATCTGTTTCTTTCATTGTTTTTGTTTTTAATACTTTTTTGTTTGTTTTTTTGTTTGTCTTTGTTTTACTTTTTTGGAGTTTATTTATTGATTTTGTGAGTTTATATGTCAATTGAAATCTTTGTGTGTGTGTGGGAGTGTGTTTTTGCTTGGTTAATGTGTGGACATACATACATATATCTACATGTAACTAAAGGAATGGCCTTTGCAAGCCAAACAAACCCTGACACATTTTGTTTAGTTCCTAATGCCCAGGGCAACATTAGCTGTTCAGTTTCTGATGCCAGGGCCAACATGACAAACTAAATCGGGGATTTTCTTTCTCTTTTTTTTTTGACATTCTGCACGCTTTTTTGAGAAACTGACTTGCTTTTAATAGTTAACAATTTCAGGCTTTCCACCTCATATTTTGAAATTGGAAAGGGATGTCCCAATCATAATTATGAGGAACCTTGATTTAACAATGGGACTTTGGAATGGAAGTAGATTGATTGTGGAAAACTTGGGCCCAAATGTAATTTACACAAAGGTAATTTCCAGAAATATTCCAGAAATAGAGCCAACTGGCCATACCACACATTCCCTTCATACAAGACCCTGATGAGTCTGGATTGCCTTTCAAGCTCATACAGAAACTACTCCCTGTGAACCTTGCTTTCTCACTACCTATAAACAAATCTCAAGGTCAGACAATTGGAAGTGTGGGAATTTTCTGTATTTCTTTATGGACAACTCTATGTTGCATTGTGACAAATTAAGTCTTGTTGTACTACAAGGGTAGTAGTCCCTCAACCTGTTGTACTACAAGGGTAGTAGTCCCTCAACCTGAAGTTGGGCTTCCTTCATATGAAACATCAAAGATTATTTACATTGAAGTTCCTTCAAATGTTCAGAGGCAATAGTTATATCCATTTTTTTTAGACTCTTGTCCATTGTTTTTCATGTTTTGTTTGCTTTGCTTTATAATTTTAAGATTCAATTTTTCTTTTGATTTAAATTCACCTTATCTTTCCAAAAATACAGATTTATGCACCCTTTTCATCAAGCCCCCTTTCCTATAAGTCCCTCCCTCAAACCCCAAAATTGGGGGCTATGCCCTAGTTAAAAGATATGTAAATATATATACATAATATATGCAGAGTTTTGAGAAAAACAAAAACCCATGTTTGTTTGCATTGGTCGTTGTTTGATTACGGAATAATAGATTTCTTATAGATACAACAGGCTTTATTACCCTGGGCTTATATATTGCTCATATTGGCTAGAATTCGGGGTTGAGACATCAGTTTGGATTCTCCGCGCTGATTTCTTTGTCAAATCGTGATCGCCAAAGTATCCTGTAAAGTGATAACGCTACCACCGGAAAGAGCACAGGGTGTACATATTGATATGTATGGAGAAATCAAACTAAAATTTGGTCCAAAGAGACCTGTGATGTGTCATGGCATCAAGTGTTTTTGGTCTGCCTGCAGGTTGAGACTCGGGCAAAGCAACACACCTCCATGAACTGATTTTGATAAAGGGATCGAATTGACCGTTCGAGGTTGCATCTTTCTCATTGAGGAAACCAATTCTTCCCTATCCCGAAGACTCATCCTCTTCCGAGACCCTAACACAACCCTCTACAAAATGTACATCCAAAAATCCCTTCCTTTGTACGTGGATCCCAAAACCCAAGAAAACCTCAAAGTTACACATAAACTACCTAAATACATCACAAACTTCCTACCTTTTCTTCGATCAAAGTTTGGATTTCGCCCTTGTCTCGGTCCCGCTCTTGCCAGTCCAAACTGCATAATCTTGGTGTACATACAGATTATTTTTGATAAATCATTCTTCCTCCTTTGTTCTTTAAAACAGCCATTCATTCGTTTCTTTTCCGTCCTAATGACGCGTATCCTTGACTTTTGTTGCCGCGGAAGCTCGTGTTCCAAGATGTATGTTAGCTAGAACAGGAAACTTCTGAATTTGTTTATCTCCGCTGATGTAGTCCAAACATGAAAACACGTTTGACCCCAGCTATGATGTACGTAGATTGTGATCAGGAAAAGTGCCATTGTCTTACATTTTATACAGCGAAACTGATGTGTCGAGCCTTGGTCAGTGAGATGTGATGTTCAAATCAACAGCGCCAAACATGGCCGTTGAACTTGTTGGGAGCAAGAGGGCATCCAAGCGTTTGTATGGCTTGGGTGATCCACCGAAATTCATCGCCAGTTCTTTTCTTTTTTCCTTTTAGCAAGTCCTTTGTCCGTTGACATTCATCAAAATTCCTCTTAACTTCTGTTCGAGTGTCGGTTTAGTGGAGGCCACTGAAAAGAACTATTAATACTGGCGTCGCTTTCCCAGTTCCCTCATCCGTCCATCTCACTTCACTGCAGGATTCAGAAAAAAGGAAAAGACCAGTCCATTATAGCTTATCTACCACTTCAAAGTCACCTTCAACGCTAAACTTTCACCATGACTGATATCTCCTCCCAAGAAATTATTGATAGACTCTCTTTGTCAATCGAAAATACTAAAATTGGCTCTACTGACCAGAAAGGTACATGTTCTTTTCCGCTTGAACTTTCTTGAGCCTCCATTTTCCCCCCTATTCATCCTGGTTTTAGAGCAGAGTCGTTTTACTATCCGCGACTCCTTTACCCATTCATCCACCCCCGCTCAAATTTTATGTACATTTCGTTAAAAATTATCAGAGAGCTAATCTTTCGCCACTGGCTCTTTCCATGTTCATCTTGATGGGTTTCTTAGTAGATGGCAAGGAATCTGATGTCAAGGTTTCTATGAAAGGGGAAGACATCAAACCTTCGATAGTTTTCGGGAATGGGTGTGTCTTGAATGATGATCAAGACGAGTACAGTCAGCAGATTATTAAGACCATTTTTGAAAGCGGTAAGTAACCATATATTCCCTTCTTTTCTTCGATCCAGGTAAGGTATCTAAATAGAAAAACCCTGAGCATCAATACTTTCTCATTGACGCTCACAAAATACCCTTGCATATCATTTTTTGTCCCGATAACGTGGTTAGATCGCAAGTTTGAGAAGTCTAAACTCAAGGAAGAGGATAAAAAGGATGTGAACGATTCAGGCGAGAAGCCATGTTGTAAGTAAACCCATTCTAGTCTTTCCCCTCTTTTTTCCTTCCAAAAAGACGGACTTGACGATCTAAACCGAAAATAATTTGCGTAGTAATAAGAATGTTTAAAGGCGACGAGCTTGACGAGAACTTTGTGTACACCGACCATGATATGGTTAGCATCATCTCGCGAATCGTGAATGAGAACATCGACTGTTTTGAGATTGAAGAGGTACAGACCGGTAAGCGTAACTTGATTGGCTCCTCTTGCACTTGGTGGAAAGATGATAATGACTTCTGTGCTTGATTTTGCAGCCACTTACGATCGCCTCAGATTCTTCAACGAGGAAAACAATGTTGATGCTGAACCAGGCTGGGAGGAGATCGTGCACAAGACCCCGATCCAAGAACTATTTTCAAGTGAGTAATGTGGGCATGAACATTTCTGACGAACACGTGAACATAAAAATACTAGTAGATATCTTCAAGATGCTCACAGTAAGCTTACCTACCAAAAAACAAAAAAAGTGATAGAGTTCCTTCGCGAGCATGCTCGGGACAGTTCCGAGCTAGACGCGCGTTCGGACGAGTCTCCCTCCTTGGATATGAAGAGTCTTGTTCAAGAAAAGTCCAGCCAGGTCACCGAGGGCGAAAAGATCGATGAGCCATTCTTAGATACTCAAGAGAAGAGCTCTGGATCCACCGTAGCTACTACTGCTGATCTTTCACCGGCCGATCACTCGACTCAAACATCTGATGATGTCCAAGTGACGGGCAACGTCGTCGAAAAGAAATGCGCTGATGCGGGAAAATGTGGCAAGGAAAAAGGACCCGAAACTATAGCTCCGATGGACGATCAAGTGAAACCTGTCTTGATTGAAGGCAAGTACACAACAACAAAAAATATAAACAAATAACTCCTTGTGCGATTGGCTAAAAATTTTCCACAGATCCAATGCCTCTCCCAACGTTGATTTCAGATGAGACGAGCTGTGTGAATGGGTCGAAGAAGCAGCCAGCAGCGTCGCGTCCGAAAGTGACCCCACTGGACCTAAGTATCGAGAGTAAGACGAGCAAGTCAACAACGCACGAGAAGTCAACTTCTGCACTTCCTCTTCCGTTGAGCTCTAAGCTCGATCCAGCCCTCTTGAGTCCGCTAACTACTGCCAAGCTCAGAGACGCTATCCGTCCACTCGAGGAACTTTACTTGAGGAATGGGAAAGACTTTGAGAAACTCGAGAGACTTTGGGCCGCTGTGAGCTCATCATTCGTTTTTTGTCTTCTTCTTCTTCTTCTCAATTTCTGAGGATTCATGCCAAGTTTAATAGCCTACATAATGATTGATAAGTTTCCTTTGGTGTTCGTTCGTGTTCGATTTTAAAGTACGCTACGGATGCTTCTTCCAAGTGCGGTTTGATTCGTGCCTGTGACTCCCCGTTGGGCCAAGAAAGTGTGGGCTTTGGCGATAGTAATCCAGCTACGCCCGTATACTGAAGTCAACACCTGGAGTTAAGAGAGACGCTATATGTTATCCAAAAGACCTTCCTTCAGATCTCTACAAGTCTTCTCTGTTTGTTTCTCTCCTGTTCTTTCGCTGGCGGATTTCAATTCCTGATGATCTCTCAAAAACGCTTAGTCCTTCTCGGTTCTTCTGAGGAATTTGTCACTCATAAATGTGTTTAGTCCTCGTGCCTACATGAAAACACGCTTGTCTTCCCCCGCCCAAGTAACCAAAGATTGGGTTTTTCCCTAGCTATAAAGCTCGCCGCGTGCTTTGCATTTTTGATAGCAGATGAGCGCTTGACTGCCATCCTTACATTTTGCTTTGCTATTTTCTCAGCGTTCTTTTTTCATCACCGAACTGACTGATGACTGCATTTGTGAGTACTTTTAATGTGAATCTCCAAACAAGTCGATTCCCCAAATAAAACTCCTAGTGAGCCACAGCAAAGCTCAGTAGCTGAGGATCGCCCGAGGCTTAGAGGTTCAGTTTCTGGGTGCGACTGAGCTAGATAGTTCCTTGACATCTGAAAATCACCCTTGATCTCTAATCACCCTTGATCTCTAATCACCCTTGATCTCTAATCACCCTTGATCTCTAATCACCCTTGATCTCTAATCACCCTTGATCTCTAATCACCCTTGATCTCTAATCACCCTTGATTTCTGAACGATAGGAATGATCACAAATAGGAACTTTGTTCAAAGAACCCCCATAGACCAAAACAGAAATTGTTCAAAGTAGAGGCAAAAGAAATGGAGGAAATGTTTTTGAACAGACTCAAGGGGAGACTCAAAAGGGGGAGCTTGTTGAATTTTGAGGAGAACTGATAATTGATTTACTCTGACTAGACTATGGGTTAAATAGACTAAGTACATGAGTGCAACCTGTGGTTGGAAAAAACAACAATGAATAAAAGAAATTGAATAAAAATTGAGAGACAAAAAAATAAGTACTTGAAAATAACAAACTAGACAAGGCATCTCAATCTCTTTTAGTCAGGCTAGATGAGTTAGTCAAATAACAATACTTTATGAGTCCCAAATAATAAGAGGTGTTAATTCTTACTAATCAATTTTTAATAATCAGAAAATGAGTTCAGGAAAAAGAAATAACAATCAAATAAATTAAGAATTGTAATTACAAACAACTTAATATTTATGATGATTTCTAGTCTGAAAAAACAAGTTTGATTTTGAAGCTTAAATTGAGAGAGTGAATTTTGGAGGAACAGAAACCAGTGAAAACTCAACAGAAATCAACAATGATAGGATCCCAGGGACTAGCAGTGGGTGGGCATCCATACCAATGTTGAATCCAGCGCCATATTATCTATTGTGAGACCTCCAAGACATCCAGATATAGTTATTACATAATAGGTGTAGATATCCATATTTATAGGTAAAAATATGTTGGAGAGTTACTCCTACAAGATTAATCCTTTGCCTTTTGTCTCAATGCCAATCTGACGACTATTATATAAGTAATTCCCAGTGCTCTGTTTCTTGTTTTTTTTTCTTTTTCTTTTTTTCTTTTGGCATTCAGTATCAGCTTCATATGTATAGCGTCTTTTCTTTCTAACAGTCATACTAACATCCGAGCTCTATCCAATGATGATCAATAGATTGAAAGTGTTCCAAGTTATAATCATAACATCAATATGTTTAGAAAGCGCTGCATAAAACGAGATCATCAAAGTCATCCTGTTCCTTTCAACATATCAGACTGTTATCTGATCAACAGAAAACTATCCATGCCATCATCAGATCACACTCATAATATCTCTGTTTTTCTAGCGGCTTAGCAATTCGATCTTCTAGGGACGAGGAAATTCAAGTGAAGCTTTAGTGCAAGATGAGGGAAATACGTCTTACACAGCTTTGGAATTTCTTCGAATTTCATTTCTTACTGCAACAAAGTGAGTTTATGAGAAGTTTGCCCCTAACTTTATGGTGAGATGCAGTCAGTGGTTGACGAGTCTTCTGACATCCCCCCGGTAGATACCCATGAACTCTCTAGATAAAGTGATATGTATAGATGGATGACCAGATGTGGCGGTCATATTTGATTCCACACTGCGGTCATAAAAACGTAATGACATTATGTGATCAATAAAGTCAGTCGTTGAGAGAAACTTGAGGAATACTGATTTTGCAGATTTGACGTCATGGTGTCTATTGGCTCTATTTAGGGTAAATTGGTAGCTGGTACAAAGTAGGATGCTTGCTAGAAGCAAAGTCCTCATTTTGATTGAGTCTACAGAAGACGTAAGCAGACACTAAAATCGATCACATCAACCAAATTACAATTTCAATCCAGTTCTTTTGGTTCTGTCTCATGGCCGTAAGCTAAACATGACACGAATTGAAATCCAATTACAGAGGGGAAGAGTCAGTTCAAAATATAGCAATTAGGTATGCCATGATTCTTCAAAGCCCATCTATGGGTTTATCGGCGTGAAAAGGAGAGAGAGAATAATTAGAGTGTGATCCTTACGTTTAGCCCGGAATGTGTGTTCATCAAAATGATGCAGTCTAACGTAACCATCTTCTCCACCAATAGCATAACCTTTTCCTTCGGGGTGAACGGCGATTGAATTGCAAGGACCGAAACCACCTTTGATACGTGAGACCTCCTCCTCAAAGACTACATGCCACATCCGGATTTCAAAGTGACCTTGACGGGCCGAAGTGGTTGTGACGGCCATTGCCTCCTGCCCACCACCCACAAGAAGATAAGGTTTGCCCGGGATGAGCGCAGCACTGTTCAAGGGTGTCTGCGGGTCTTGGTAGGATTTGATCACCTCGAGTGTACGTGAGTCGTATAGCTAAAGTGACCAACCAGATCATCCGGATCCCGAGAGAATTAACAATTGCCGTAACAATTATAATCGTTGAGTTGCAAGACTTACTCGGGCGCTTTTATCTTTGGAACTTGTCAAAAAATACGTGCGATCAGCGCTCATCTGCAGATCAGTGATCAGCCCAGAGTGGTTTTTCTCTTGGGATGCCACTTCTTCTCCGGTATTGACGTCCCACAAAGCCACTTTGCCGTTCTCATGACCAGTGATGAGGTGTTTATCAAGCGGAGAGAATGCCACGACTTGAGCTTTTGAACCGGTCGGATTGAAGAGCAGCAGAGGATCATCCGGTTCTGTCACAGGCGATCGAAATTTCAGGGTAATTCATGAAGGGCGGAAGTGTAACCTGAGCTGAATCAGTGGTTGCCAAAAATGCAAAGGAAAGCAAGTCGGAAGCCAGAGGACTTACGGGGGCCGCCCTCACGATTGATTTCAAATACACGTACAGCACCCAGGTGACCCATTCTTTGCTCGGTAACAAGCGCGATCTTGGAATCGTCGTCACTCCACGCAACTCGTTTGACCGCAGTAGGAAACTCCCTTAGTAAAAGTATGATTTAGTCCAGGGAAGCTTTTTGATCGCACAACATCATTTTTCTGTCAAATGATCTCACCAAGCCTTTAGACATTCCCCAGTAGATACTCTCCACAGACGCATGGAGTTATCCGCGGACCCGGAAACCATGAACTCAGATTGGGCTGATTAACACATTCAACGTAGTAGAAAAGAAGCAGGATCATATGATCAACATTGATACACAGAGATGTCTGATTTTTGATTTTTAACAAGTAAGTTATGAAGGGTACCAAGAAAGACTGACAGTCAACATCAACCGACCAGACTGTACCGTTATGGCCATTATAAGTTCCAAGTCGCTCTCCATTGTGAGTGAACCAGACGTTGATGATATGATCTTTTGAGCACGAAAAAAGCAGATCTCCCTCTCGGTTATATTTGACTTGGGTCTGCAACCGATACGAATGGTTTGGCAAGACTGGTCAGCTTTCAAGATTCCAATGACACGTTTCGGCCTTGGTCGAAGGCGGAATAAGCAAGCCGTTCAAATTCAATCTTACCAGGGATCTCTCGTGACCGGAAAGTAGAATTGGACGCATGATTGTGTTCTCGAGTGTTGCTTGACCAACGGCGGAGTAGTGTTCGAAGTTTTTGGGTGCAAGGGATGTCGCAGCTTGTGGGAGAGCGGGCACAAATACCAGAAGGTGTCACGTTTTATGTCCTGACAGACAGGCTTGTGTTATCCGGACGTCTACAATTCCCTCACCAGGCGCAGGCGCCAATCTAATCCCTGATTGCTGGGGTTATAGTTTCATTTTTTTCTCTGGTGGCCAAATTGGAGTCCTCAACTCTCACTTTTTATTGTAATATGGTATGTATGTAATTAACAAAATAATACAGATTAGTAATATCATGCTATTATATGTGTGGTATACTGCCAACATAATTTGAGGCTACCCCAGCTAAGTTGGGATACACTCAAATAATTTAAGCTTAGCTGATCTCAACTGATGATACATAAACCCAAGGGACTCCTCTTGGGTTGATATTTCATTGGTTTAGGTTAACCAATTTTGCATTGGTTTAGTTTAACTGGGATGACTACAACCAAGGCAATTATTCTGGCTGTCAGCTTGCTACTATGTCAGGGACAACCTGACAACCTCAGAAAAAGCATCCATGTATCTTTACTCCTTCCCATAGTAAAATAGCTTGAAACACTTACCACTGTCTTTCTTTAACAATTACAAATGTACAATATGTGCAACACATTACTGAGACAAACTATAACATATTGTACACATGTATTAGGGCAGTTCATGTACTTCTGGTATGGAAAATATGCAGATAAACCTGATCAAAAAGTGGTCTCTGCTTATGCATCAACACCAGTGAGTTTAACACTTCAGCTGTCTGCATGAGCAAGGAAAATATGGCAGAGTGTTCACATTGAACTCTTTTGTCAGTACATACCTACACACCTCACCACTCCTCTTTAAGATTTAAATCCCAAAATAAGCAAATATAATAAGTTTCAGATGTGCAGAGAGGCCTGCTTATGCATTCTTACTAGTAAAGTTTACAAAAAAAAGGTGCATGAGCATGAATGGTATTAAAAATATGACCAAATTTTGGCTGGAACATGAAATTTCCTATTGAATATGAAACTCAGTTAGTAAAAAGAATTACCCATGTAGAAAACTTGTAATAATTTTTTTTGACATATGTGGCACAGCTGAGAAATCAAAATACCACAGGGGATCATGACATATTGATAGTATGGTTACCCCCACCAATTGAAGGCCTGAAAGCACACATTAAATTTGAATAACATGACAAGGGAATTTGCCAAGTCTACCTGAAAATCATGTAACATGTTAACAATCTAAGATGGCTCATCCTTAGTAGTCACTGCTAAGAACAATGACAAGGAACAGCAATTTCTGGCACATCTGTTTTTCCTCCTGTCATTCAACCAACCCAACATTCAGAAGGAGATTTAGTTAATTGAAGCGCAAGGGGAAATGGATAAGTCTCAAGGATAACCTTTGAAGATCTCTCAAGGATAATCTTTGAAGATCACCCAAGGATAATCTTTGATTAAAAGGAGTTTAGAGATATCTTCAAGTATTAAAGATGTGATGGAACTCAAGGAAGAACTTAGACACAATAAAGGTAATGTCTGATTGAATACTAGCTAAGAATTTCAAAAGATATTTATATTAACTAACTGAGGAAAAGTGAAAGAGATGGAAAATTACAACAGTATTTATAATCAAATAGTTTACTATTTTCAAAGTAAGGTGTTGAATGAAAAATGATTCAAGGACTAACAATTCAGTATGTATTTGGTGTTAGAGTTACAAAACATTATTGAATATACATGTATGAAAGAGATTGGACAGTAACTGAATAATTATGAAATACTTTTAGTGGCAGCCCAGAGTACATATCACAGTACCTGCCATGTACCAAGTAACTGCAATTATTATTATTATTATTGTTCTTACTACTATTAATTAATTAATTAAATCTTTTATTTATTACATTACATGCATTACCCAAGTAATTTATTAAATATACACCAATACACATTCATTTAATTGCTACATTAACACATGAAAAATTCAGGTTATGCTGACCACACATTACCTTTAAACAGGTAAGAGCACTGAACCCAAGTGAGTACCTCATTGTATGTCTATTAGTAAGTAACTTGTATCAATTTAGATGCACCCTTTTTAGAGCAAGCCTCTCAGATAAACATATTGATTGAGTATTAATCCTTTTTACAGGATACTTAACCAAACAAAAATCATAAAAATCATCAAACTGACATAGTAACAGCCATTAAACAGAGTTAGTTTCACACCCAGGCTGAACTTGATTCTGAGGGTAAGGTATCTCCGAGGTGAGAGAGTTAATTCCAAGCCTTTTGAAAAGGCTTAAGTGTTAAGCTGGAAACTTTGAGTCCATTCAAGGCTGATCCAGAAATGTTTATTGGATAGCTTCAAAGATACTTTTGAGTAACCAGAAAAACATGGTCCCTAGATTTGAAATGCTGATTTGAGTAAATGTTGAAGTTATTTACTGAATTTCCACTGGAGTTGAGTTTCACACAACATTTAATTTGAAGATTTTGCAGCTGAGGATGAATTCAAAGTTTTACAGCAAGTTATTCACTGTGCTGCATCTGGCTGAGCCTGATTAGTTGCAGCAGGACACCTCCAAATCCCCAAAGAAGGTAGTTAACAGGAATCTCTCCAAAGAAGGCAGTTAAAAGGAATTGCTTGCCCCTTAGATTATTCATCATCATCTTTATACTTGTCATCATGGTTGAACATGATGTCTTAGCCGCGCCAATATCTATAGGGACATATTATAGGAAGGAAGAAGGTGTACCAGCTGTTTCAGAGAGTGAAAGTGGAATTATCATGTTGGACTCACATTTCAGGGGCCTTATTATGCTAATTAAACAAGCCCCCTTGTCACATATCCTATCTTTCCCCATGGGCCTTTTGCCTCTATGCAGGTATTTTTGAGGAGTGGACACTACTGTCCAAGAAGAAGCAATATTTATGCTGTGGGTTAAGGGAGTTTCTGGTGGGCCCAACTGGTAGATTTGCATAGATCTTTCTACAGGTTAATCAAGCTTTCTAGCTGTTTCAATAATCATACTGGGGTGGAGATTATCAAAATATTTTTGCAAGGGTGTTATTGTGCTAGTAGCACACACCCCCTTGTTACATATACTGGATTTCCCCAGTGAAGGCCTCTGGCCCTCTTTTTGGGATGTTTTCAGAGTGGACAAAACCACCACAATGGCTGCAATGTTAGGATGACTGGGGCAGAAAGCATGGGTATTCCAGTCAATTTGGTTTCTGTGTTGGAAGATCCATGGGATCCCCAGGATGCCATTGTAGGTTTCTTTAAGTCAGATGATGATGAATTTGGAGGGGTGGGGATCTCTATTCAGGGTCAGGTTGATCTCATGTGTTTCCCTGGATGCGGAACTGTCAAATCTGAAAACTGTCTGTGTAGAGGCTGAAGAAGAACAGAGTAGTCCCCACTTCTCAGCAAAGGATTTGCTCAGGACTCAAAGGATTTGCTCAGGACTTCATGGATGGTTCTGGAATCAATCAGGAAGATTAAAAGAGGGTATGGGTTTGGGGATGTGGCTCTGGGAGCTGTGATGGTGTGGGAGATAAAACATTGGGGATCAATTTCATTCTTATCTAACATATGAATGGCACCAATACTACAAGACAGCTCTGCTATGCTCAGGAAATGCACAACCTTCACTCCTGAGAAAATCCATTTTTTGAAACATTTGCCCTCCCTTTTTCAGACCTCTCTGCCAATACTCCAACCTTCATTTATTCCATTCTTTCTACCAGTTGTTGGATCTGGTCTTCAATTGCTGATATCTTGTAAATCTCACATTTTTAATCCTTCTTGGTTGGAAAATCCTGAGATATGTGCCCCTGTAGTCCACATTGGAAACAGAGGCCCTCTTGCATCATACAGGCCTTTTTTTTGTTGGAGAGGCAGTGGTTGGGTGTGGAGATGTCCATTGAATCTGGGTCCTCTGCGGTTGTTTCCACTTTGTTCATCTTGTAATCTAGTTTTAGTGCCAGGATTGCAACCAGGCTGACAGAGGTGAAGGTGGTTCAGGCTACAAAAAGAGAACATATTTCCTTCTTCAACCCCAGTTGTAACTTCTCATCTTGTGACAGAGGCTTTCACAAGAAAAGCATGGGTGTAGTCTGCTTCAATGCTTGTAGGGCCCGCTCTGTGTTTTCCTTTTTCTTGGAGTCAAAGTACATTAACCCAAATTATTTTTTCCACTTGTTTTACATGCTCTCTAACCCTTCTGTTACTTGGTCAATATATGGGGCTGCCCAAAAGGAGGCAGCTCTAGTCAGGTATGAGGCGGCAAATAGGAAATTATTCCTGTCGTCCAGCAACATTGAAATTTTGATAGACGGGTAAATGGCCACTTGGCAGGTGTACGTCTGCGCCTTTGTTCTGTGTTGTCCATCAACCTATTCTGGGCAGGCAATTTTTGGCCATTGGGCCATCTGGGAGCGTCTTGTGTCATTGGCTGGTCTTGGTGGTCTGGGGCGGCCTGTGCAACTTTGGCTTCTGCTTGCTAGGGTGGTTTTTTTTGCTTTCCTTTTCTTGCATCATTTCTTCCAGCTGTTTTTGGATTTGGGATACTTTGTCTATTATGTGTTTGGTATTTGATTTCAGATTTAATTGCTAAGAACCAGAACCAGAACTAAGAAAGAAAAAAAGAAAATCAGATGAGTCATGAAGAGAAGAGATAATACAGAGAAGAGATAGTGAAGAAAAGAAAGGAGTAGCGCACCACTAATAAGATGGAAAGAAATATGAGTGGAAGAGGACTTAGGAAGCAAGGTGAGGAAGCAAAGAGTGAGAAGAAAACTGAAAGAATAATAATAAGAAAAGATTAGTGATTTTATCAACAACCAAAATAGAAATAGAAATGGATACCCAACAGCAAGTTGAGCAGACGTGTTGCCAAAGATAAGCCTTGATTTGATATCTTGAGCAGAGAGTCTTGTATCAACCTTGAAGAGTGGAAGAAAGGCGTGTTGATCAGATATAGTAAGTGGAAAGATTAAGCGTTGAGACTTTACGTTGAAGGACTTGAGAAGCGGATAGAGCGAGATCTTGAGCCTTGGGTCTTGATCTTGATTGAGTAGCAGAGCCGAGAATCTTGTCAAGTCTACCGTATGCTAGCCAATTAGTTTGAGTCTTTTAAACACACTGATGATAAACCCTAAGCAATTGTAGCTGCGCATTCTATTGACTGGCTGTAGCACACTGAACACTAGGAAGCGGGATGCGCACGCGGAGAAAAGCATGAACAAAATAAGGAAGGCAGAAACTCAAAAGTTGGAGGTAGCAGTCAGATAGAAAGGAGATAATGTGGATGGGAATTTTCAAGTTTGTTGGGGTTTGGGTTGGCTAGATATGGGATGGGGATTTCCAAGGTTGTTGGGGTTTGGCTTGGTTTGGTTCAGTTCTGGGTCTCTTTAAGGTTGTTGGGGTTTGGGTTGGCTTGGTTCATTTCTGGGCCTTCATCTCTGTAAGGTAGATCCTGCAATATTTTATGATCCAGTCTGTGGAGAGGAAGACAAGGGGGGTAGGTTTTAAAGAGATCAGGTATCACGGGTTCTGTATACTAGGTATGTAGATTGCAGGATGAGGAATCCGCTTGGGGGCTAATACTCCCAGATTATATAGATGAGTGGTTTTGAAATGTATGTGATAGACTAGATACATGAAAGGTCCTGCTACAGCTCATAACAGACCAAACTGTTTCACAAATTGTGAGAATTTCCAAACCCATGAATTAAATAAAGGCCTTAATCACAAAAAAAAGGGTTTCTGTGCTCACATGGGCCCTGGTTCTGTGCAGAAAACACGGTTTTCCACATTTACACTCCATTTTCTTTGAATGGTGCAAAATTCATACAGGTTGCATGATAGTATGTGCGCAGCTGATGCAAGCCTGGAGAAAGTTTTCTGCTATCCACCACCACAATCAAAAACAGAATCCACTGCCCTACTAAGATTCCAATTCACCACAACTCAGTCAACACTCCACCAATACTGACAAAGAAAACCTAAAAAGTAATCTTTTTTCCACATCTTCCACATCCCACTCTACATTTGTTTCACAGGGATTGATAAATCCACGCCCCTGGCGGCACAACCTTTTTTGGGTGTCAGCACGCCTGTAGATGGGCGTGCAAACTGCATGATCTACAGGCATGCAACACCCACCCAAAAAAGGGTGTGCGGTTGCACACCCCATTCAGAAAAAGGGTGTGCAAAATGCACTCCCTATTTATGTATATAGGTAGAAGCATGCATGCCCCTACCCATATACATAGAAAGGATGTGCAAGCCACACACGCTTTCTATGTATATAGGTTAGGGGCACACAGGCCCCTACCTATGTACATAGGCTTTACCGGTGGGATTTCCTCTGGTTGAGGAGGCTGTATAGCCTCCTTGACTGGAGGGACTCCCTCTGGTCAAGGAGGCTATACAGCCTCCTCAACTGGATGAAATCCCTCCATTCAAGGTGTGCGGCTGCAGGGTGAGGGCATAGTCCCCACCAGTAGGGAATCTGAAGTCTCCTGCCCAAAGATTGGTGTGCAACCGCACACCCATGTTTGGGCAGGTGTTGCACGCCTGTAGATGGGTGTGCAACCGCACACCCATATTTGGGCAGGTGTTGCACTCCTGTAGATGGGCGTGCAGTTTGCATGCCCTTTTTTTATGGGTGTGCGTCCAGGGGTGTGCGGTTATCAACCCCCTTTTTTCACAAACACCTCTTGGTGTGAATAAAAATATTGGGATCAATTTTGAAAAGAAATCAAGCCAGAATTTTCCTTCAAGTTCAACCAGTCTATTTGAACAAACAAAATTTGACCAATTTATGGGGTGAAGGCAAAGAAATATAAAGACCTTGCTGATTCTCTATCTTTTAAATAAAAATGAAAGCAAACCCCAGCAGATTACTGGATGATTTTCCCAGCACATGATTATCTATTGGATGATACTTAACAAAACCAGCTGTCTTATTGTCAAAAACATTCCTTCAGATTATTTCCCTCTTTCCTATTACCCAAACAGATACCCTCATATATGTTTTATACTTTTGGATGATCTTTCCCATCTCATGATGTTCACTTTCAAGGCTGAAATATGGCTAAGCCCAAGGATTGATACATATTAGTCATTCTATGTCAAAAATGAATCATGTTCCTGGGAATAATAGATACAGCCAAAATTTTAACTGGGCTAATCATTCTTCTACCTAGTTAGAATATCTTCTGGGCTTAACAAAATTGTTGATTTTGAATTATTTTTTTTCTACTTCTTCTCCTTACCTTACTAATTTCTTCTCATTTTCTACACACCTTTGTCTAGATACACTCTTTTGGCTTGGATACAGTTAATTTTGAATCCATTCTCAATTTAATATCATACTTTTTTGTTTCTCCAAAATGTCAGAACACCCTCAACTTCTGTTCAAACCATATTAAATCAAGAAATGGGTATGAATGAAAAATAAAATAAAATAGATTTTTGGAGGGTATCCAGACCTCACCAACAAATTCTGCACCCACTTTTATATAGGAAATTGCCTTGAAAATCAAATAATCATAAAGAACAGCTCACATTAACTTATTCCAAAATTCAAGTTAGCCAGAAATTTGAAATGTGAATAGGTAATTTGAATGAAGAATGATTACTACCATCCAATTTTCCGGCATTTATCATCTGGGAAAACATTCAAAAATTCAAAATAGGCTTGAGAACAAGCAGGGAAAAATTGGGCAAAAACCCCTGTGTAAGTGCAGAAAACCATGTTTTTTCCACAGCAGTTTTGACATCCATCAGATGTAAAACTTCATGTATGCATGGAAAAATTATGATTTTGCTTGGATGAAGTCCAATTTTAATCTTGCTACTATGGCAGAGAAACCCTGTCATTAGTATTACAAACATCAAAATAAATTTTACTAAAAAATAAATGAAGGGGGTTAATGAATGTACCTGGTTTTTCCAGGTATGTTATTTTTCCCCCAATCCAATTCTATACCTACTTTACTACAGGGTATTCCAGTTTTCCAATTGGACCATGTTTTTTTTTCCCCCCAACCTGTGTTTATGTCTGGGTTGTTTATCCAGGTATTGTAGATGTGGCCCAGTTGGCCTATGGTTTTTTTTTTAAAAAATATTCTTCAATTTATCATAGTATATGGTGGTTTAAAATCACCAAAAATAATACAAAATACATCATGTTTTTTTTACCTTTTTTTTGCATACGCAGTTTTCCGCTTTGGTACCCAGGTTTTTATTTTATTTCCATTAGGGGGTATCAAATATGACCAAATCAAAAATTAAAACCAGTGAATCAGGTTTTTCCACAAAATCCCATTTTTCAAAATTCTGAACCATTAGGGGGTATCAAATATGACCACTTCCACACTTAAAACCAGTGAATTAGGTTTTTCCACAAAATTTCACTTTTGAGAATTCTGAACAATAGGGGGTATCAAATATGACCAAATCCACAATTATCTAATCAACTGGTTTTGAAAATCCACCACTTTTAAAAACCATTGAGATGTATATAAAATGGTTCAGAATTCTCAAAAGTGAAATTTTGTGGAAAAACCTAATTCACTGGTTTTAATTGTGGATTTGGTCATATTTGATACCCCCTAATTAGGGGGTATCAAATATTACCAAATTCACCATTATCTAATCAACTTGTTTTTAAAAACCATGGATATCAATATAAAATGGTTCAGACTCCTCAAAAGTGAAATTTTGTGGAAAATCCTAATTCACTGGCTTTAATTGTGGATTTGCTCATATTGGATATCCCCTATGTTATATAGACATCAATGGTTTGTAAAAATGGTGGGTTTTCAAAACCAGTTGATTAGATAATTGTTGATTTGGTCATATTTGACACCCCCTATTATCATAGATTCTGCATCTAAGACTAATATAACCCAGGGTACCTCACTCCTCACTACCCACAACAACTTTTCCTTAACTGGGGGTATCAAATATTACCAAATCCACTATTATATAATCAACTGGTTTTTAAAATCCACCATTGTTACAAAACATGGATATCAGTGTAAAATGATTCAAAATTCTCAAAAAAGATATTTTGTTGAAAAACCTAATTCACTGGTTTTACTTGTGGATTTGGTCATATTTGATGGACATTGATAAACACATGCCCACGCCAGGGGCGCACCAACACAATTTGGTGTGTTTTAGGGTGCACACCAATGGTGTTTGGCGTGTTTGGCAGGCATTCCTGCCATTCAGGCTGCATGCCAACCTCTCATGCGCAAACATGTGTGGGAGTTGGTGTGTCAATTGGAGTGCCAGTGGGAACACCAGTAGATACACATACTATGTGTATTGACTGGTGTGTGCAATGGCACACCAGTCAATGAAGTCAGAGACCTCCAACTTGGAGGTCTCTGCCATCAGCCCCATCAACCGGGAGGAATTCCTCCTGGTTGATGGGGCTGTACACCCCATTGACCGCAAGGAATTCATCACGGTCAATGAGGTATACAGCCTCATCAACTGGGAGGAATGTTGTACACCTCATTGAACAGGATGAATTCCTTCCAGACAATGAAGTATACAACCTCATTGGCCAGGAGGACTTCCTCCCGGCCAACAAGACCCACTCCCACACACATTGTGGGGTGGGTGTGCCGCCCTGCGCTGGCGTGTTTGGCAAACACACCAACACATTGGCATGTTTTGGCCGCATGCCAATGTAAATTGGTGTTTTTGGCCGGCACGCCAAGGATTTGCCATGGGCGGGCCAAACACACCAATTTGCATTGGTGTGCACCCTAAAACACACCAAATTGGGCTGGTGTGCCCCTGGCGTGGGCATGTGTTTATCAAGCCCCATATTTTATACCCCTGATTTATCAGGTCCATCTGGTTATTTCTTCTTATTTTAATTTAATCAAAATATTTACAAAATTAACAAAATACTCTTATTGGTGATGCACCAATTCACCTGGAATTGTTTCAAACCTTTTTAACCATTAAATTTACAAATTGCACCACATTTAGCTAGAGGAATTTTTCCTTGGCATCATATAGGCTGGAACATTACACATTGAATAGAGGCCACTGGGAGAAAAATATCTCATAGAATAAAATAGAACCAATGGAAAAATTATACATCTGTTTCTCCACACATTTATCAAGCCCACATAGTTACAATTGTGGCTTATTCTGTGGACCATTTCCACAGAATAGGCCATGATTCTTATCACATAACACTGGTGCTATGTAGTTATACTGGTGTATTTTTCAAAAAAATATTATCATATCCCATAGAGCTCCTGGTGACTGATAAAGAAAGCTTCAGCCCCTGTAGCATCACAAGGTGGTCCAAAAATAGGCCAAAGCGCCCACAATTTGGGATTTGGCACCCCTAGGGTCTTCAGGGGGATCCCAAGACTATTTAAGTAGCCCATCATCCACCCAGAAAAGGATCTTCCAGCTTTACAATACACTTTAGACATTTACCCACCTTCTACAATAGTCTTTCTCTTGTTAAATTGCCAGGTCAGGTCCTAAATAGTTATCATTTATCATTCCAGTTCTCCCAGAAACTCCACAGTGTCCATCCAGCTTCCCAACCAAAATTTTGAAGCACTCAAAACTGTCAATTTTCCTGCTGTGGAGCCTCAAGGCCTTAAGGTATGTTGGAACTTTGCAAAATTGTTGTGACATCTCACAACAACTGACCCAAAGAATCTCAAACTCTTATTTTTCTTCACTTCACTTGCTCTTCTCCCCCTGAAGTCAACTCAAAAACAAGAACAAGATCATCAACTCTCAAGACCAAGATTCATATCTCTCACTCTCACTATCAAGATACTCAGTCAAGCTTTAACATTGGACAGCCTGTGTAGCTTCCAACTTGGTGAGAAATGCACCATCAACATTTCATTTCATCAAACTCTCATCAAAAACCACTAATCATTTCCCTTCTCACTTTAGTCTATTTTAGTCCGATCTTATCACCTAATCAACAATAATCTATCAGCTGTTACCTACAATCATTAGTGTTTTTTCATCTATTCACTTCTGCTCAAAAAAACACAATCACTAATTCCCTTTTCAACACATAGTCTACTAGTCTTCTCTTATCCTCTTTATCATAATGTTTCATCATTTTTAGCTAGAAAACAGTTCCATTAAGGGTTGGTCTCTATCTCTTCTCTCATTTCTCATATTCTAAATCTCTTGTCTAATCACATGTTGTAGTTTTCTGGTTTTATCTTCAAGTAATGATTAAAAAACAGTCACAGTTCTATTAAGGTATTATTTTGAGTAAGTAAAATACCCTTTCTCTTGATATTTTCCACCATTTTTCTCATGGGGTTTAAACCACACCTTTCTACAGGTCCTAGTGTTGTGAGGTACCTAAATCCTCTGTAATTTGCACAATACCTTAGAGGGATTACACCACCCCTGGCTCATCAGGCCCCCCTATTTTTAATCATACTAATTTTTATTAGCATAATTATCACCTTTTTTCCTTATTTTTATGCCAAGATTCCTGTCAAATTCCTTGAGATTATCCCCAGAATTTTTTTTCCCCAGAGTTTCTACTATATTGTTCTTATTTTTGCACCACATTTAGCTAGAAGACCTTGCTCTTGGAATCACATTGGCTGAAAACCATCATGTTGTCACAAATGTGAGCTTTTGAAAACCAGTCAATTACTTAATAGTTGATTTGGTGATATTTGATACCCCCTATTCTAAGTCATTAAAATTCATTTTCCTTGTTGTTTGTATAAAATTTAGCATCTAATTGCCAAGTTTACTCATGGCTGTTTTATTCACCTCTTTTGAAATCAAACTTGCTTGTTGCTTAAAAGTTATTGCATATCAATCTGGTAAATTGGCAATGACCTCAGTCAAAGCATTCATAAACCTGTTGCTTATGGTTGAAATTTTGTCTTATATAAATTGCTTCGTTCTTTTGATTGATCATGGGCGTGGTTTTTAACCGCTATTTAACCAATAAAGTTATTATTAGCCTAGCGAGTATGGCTGACATCTTGACTTGATAACCTGATTTATTGATATTGACATTTAACCTTTGCCCGGCACATGAGATTGACTTGTTTCAATTTCAAAGCCACCGCTCCGGTTATGCAATCAAGTAGATCTTAAGCTATCTTAAGATGGCTACGCCCACCCAGCACAGCCGTCGCAGGACTAGCCGCGGAATCTCGGAGGATACTCCAAAGAACGTGGCCGCTCGGACACCCGTGACTTCTTGCAAACTGTCACCTTGCACGCATACAAATGAGTCGAATTACCTCACATTGAAATATTCAAGCTTCTTTCTGGATGAATTCTTGTGGAGATCGATTGGGGGTCAGTTCTGGTGGCTTAGCATTTAATACCAACCTGTCCATGCGCCCAGCCTCGCTGGAATCTTGAGGGTATGCTGCTTTGACTTGACAAAAAGCTCAGATCTTGCTATTACTCTCTTGGCTGTGGATTCATGTCTCCTGCAGTCTTCAGGCCTTCATCCCTGCCTGCAAAAAATGGCAAGCCTACAGATAAGTCAATGCTTAACCACTTCCAGACAACGGCGCGCTGCCGCGTGGAAATCTCTCAGCTGAGCGATTACACGTACGTACAGGAGCATACAACGCATACTGGCTTTGGTTTTCTGTTGTGACAGATCTTCATTCGAGTACGTGTCTTGTTTTTTGCCAAAAGATCAGCACCATCTACTTCTATCCTCGGCGATCTTCCCGTAACTTTTCGGATCCAAGCTCTGCATAGATGTGACATCCTTATAGATCAAACTCATGCGCCACTTATCAAAGCGACTGCGAAGGTCCATTACAGAAAAAGGCACAGATCAGGAGACGCCGCTCGCGAGGCTTGGATTCGGGTAATTGTATCACCATCATTAATAATTATGTGAGACGATTGATTAAAATTTTCTCATTGATGAGAGCAATCGTATTTTTTTTATTGGTGTATTTGCGTCTATTCACAATCCAAGCGTACTTGACCTTCCACAATCTTCATAAGCCTTAGCACCACCTGAACGTATGCTGGTTAATTGGAATTAGCCTCAGGTTAGTAAAAAAACATAATAATATATCTCCCAGATTGCATCCTTCATAAATTTCAGATCTTTCGTACACCACCTCGTTGATTAGTTTTTAACGCATGGTACTTGAAGATTATATCTAGGAGCTCCGCTTCCCAATTCTTCCCTTCACATTTGACACGTGCATAGTTTCACTAGACATTCTCCAAGCAGGTGAGTCTCTACCCCAACAAAAGTTCGACGTAATAGTTTTTAATTGCCAGTATCTTCCATATATTTTGAATTACCTTATCAACCTCCCTAACGAGAGGACTCGTTCTTGATCTGACACATAAATGTTTTATACTATTTCGATTTCGCCCGCTGTTTTTAACTTAAGCAACTCACATTCATTGAGTCGTTGGACTCCAAAGAAGAAATTGCAAACACATTAGAAATCCCATCCAATTTCTATCAATCATTTATTGACGCATTCGATAACCAGACACCAAAATGGCACATCAATTGTGAGTTATATTAATCTTTGATAATGATGATAATCTATTTTATCCTACTTGAAATCCTTTCAAAAATTGACTGACTTAAATATTAAGCAGTCTCGGCTTGAATCTACAGCAACAGCCAGTGCGTGGCATAAAACTAGATCTCAGGATGTTCCCTGGGGGAATAGGTCAGCCTCCTGTCATGCCATGCCTCGTTGCGAAAGCAGAAGTTCCGGAAGGCTTTGACATACACAGGTTAAAGACGCTTCATTCATTCTTAAGATTGATATGCTAAATAACTAATTTCTCTCCTCGTAGCGTTCCCTTTGAGAGGTATGAGTGTACCCTCGAGCTATATGATGGCAGAGAGCCAATTCGACTTTCAGAAGATATGTTTTTTAGATTACACCCAGTCAGGTGCCAATTAGTCCGTTCCATCGATGATCAGAATCGAGTTGATGCGCTCTTTATTTTCAATGAAATCATAATACGGCATCTTGGAGTCTTTCGGATGCGTGTCATCCTATCCGAGATTGGGTAAATAAATCATATTCCGTAACCACACATGCCCTTAACTTCACCTTTTGGCTAACACTACAATCAAATACTATCATTGATCAATGTGTTGATCGAGTTTAAAAATTCCTTTCATATTTTTGCATGTTATTCCTATCTGAAACAGTCAAGATTCCCCGCCAAGAGAGGTTGCGAGTGTTATGACGGACCGATTCGACATTGTAGAGTACGATGAGTTTCCTGGAGGAGCTGTTAGTAAGTAGCATTCTCTAATGCGTATACGCGCAAGGACATGGATCTAATCCGCAATTGTTTTGTAAGTTTGGACCCGACTCAGTCAGCACTTGAGAGTTCAAGGCATTGTATTACACTTGCCTCCAAATAATGACAGCATCAACTGGGATGAGGAATATCCAACAATTAACGGTGTCCCGTAAACTCGGATGGCAAAAGACATCTTTAATCAGTTACTATCAAACGGAAAAAGTAATTTCATGAACAGCATTTAGAGGATTCGAGTACTTGTTTAAATTTACTTCTTGCTTTGGTTAGATTGGAATGGTGTTATTTCGTGATGTACACATGTCGCAATACTCTCTTCTAATCTAAAATTTTACCTTACTGTATGCCGAACCCCGGATCTATGATCTGACCCCGCGTTAGAAATGGCAAGCCAATTAGCCGGCGTGGTAAGACACAAGTGATCGCGGGATGGCCAAAGAACTGGAATCAAACTCATCAGACCTTCACACGTGTCCCTCGGTTTTAGTCATCAGAAACATGAACGCCTTACTCGTGGCATAAATATCTCGAAATGACATCTCTACATTCTTGTTAAGATCACAATGTATGCTTGTAGAAATGTAATCGGCCTTCCCACGGGCTACAGTACAAATGACCATAACACTGTTCTGTTGTTGATCACTTCACGTCAAGACATTGCCCATTGATATGTCACTGGCGTGGACGTTCCTGCTCCAGGGTGAGCTACAAGAGTATTCAGCAAGTGTAAGTACTGTGTGGGCAGCCTCATGACTTTATGGAGATTCATAAATATATACATCGGAGTGGTCGCTGTGTGTGTTACATACATTAATCCGGTCCAGCTCCCGGCGCAGGCGCTCTAGCACATTAGAACAATGGGGCAATGATAAGTACACGCGTTGGCGGGTCAGCATGATACAGAAAACGTGTACATATATTGAATGTCCCATCTGCCACAGGTTTGTCAACGTGAAAGCCACACAAGTTTCTGTTTGTGCATTACAGATGTAAAAAACTGCCTTGCGAAGTTGCACGAGCGATTGTAGACATGTACATCATAAAGACCAACGTATTCAACAAGAGTGATTCCACACCACAGGGAGCCCCTTCAGGCTTTGCTTGCAAAGGGCTAACAAATCAGTTAATCCCCCGAGACCCAGATCAGTACAGTTACACGTGAGATTCCGATAAAAAACTTTGAGGGGCCCCGATAGTCAGACCTCAAAATGTGGAAAACAGATTTGCCAGTTTTGGGGTGGTCTCCCAACTCTCTGTACGTACCAGCTCAAAAACCATGTTTATGGGTATAGGAGGTCAGAAATATGGGTTTGGGGCTTAGACTACCCCATGATGGTTTATCTCAGCTGTCCTTTTTGTTATGATACAAAGTGACACCAATTTAGGTCTGGAATATACATGGCCTATACACTCAACAAAGGCCATCTCTTAGAATGCTGGACCCCCAAACTGGGTAGATTTTTTCCCCAATGCACTACCAGAATCATTGGCTGAGTTAATGGTATCCAAATTAAGCTGGGAAGCACTCAAAAATGTCAGCTCAGCATAATTGACTACATGCAGCATACTTGACTGGCTTGATGTGTCAACCCAGTCATCCCAGTTAGACTAGGATGTACCCAAATAATTGCTGCCAGAAGAATTATCTAGTTTGAGTTCATCCCACTTAAAATAGGATGCAACTAACCAATTTGAAATAGGTTGATCTCAACCAATGGAATATAAAACCAAGGGGTTGTGATGAGTTTTCACAATACTGAAAAAATTGTATGCTCCACCATGCTAAGAAGGAATTGCTGTGCATCCACCCCAAATCAAAAATTGACAATGGGCCTTGCTCCCTGTCTCCCCTCATTTCTTTAACCAACCAACAAACTTGGTCCATTTAATCATCAACAGTCAAGATCATCAAATTATTGATAATTATCAAGCACTTCAACTCAGGTGGAATAATACAGTACAGTGAAAAAAATCACTACTTGGCCAAATCAGCTGCCTTGTCCCTCACCTTTTCTCATCTGTCCTTCTTACTCTCCCAACCAGTATAAAGATCCCCCATTCTTTTCTTACATTTCCTTGCTTCCCACGCTGACCACACACCCTCTTCAGATGTTTTTTCTCTCTCCTTCTTTGCCTCTTTGCCTCTTTGCTCTCTTACTGCGTGTTTTCTTCTTCTTCAGAATAACGGAATTCTTCTTCTATCTTTTCTCACTATCAGTTTATTCCTCAATAGAATCTCTTCTCCTAAAATAGCTTCTTCATATCTACAATAGCTTAGACTAGTGGTATGCCTTTTCTTATAATCTTCTCTCTCATCATTTTCCTTCTTTCTGTTTCTCTTCTTACTGCTTCTCTTCTTACTGTTTCTCTTCTTACTGTTTCTCTTCTTACTGTTTCTCTTCTTACTGTTTCTCTTCTTACTGTTTCTCTTCTTACTGTTTCTCTTCTTACTGTTTCTCTTCTTACTGTTTCTCTTCTTACTGTTTCTCTTCTTACTGTTTCTCTTCTTACTGTTTCTCTTCTTACTGTTTCTCTTCTTACTGTTTCTCTTCTTACTGTTTCTCTTCTTACTGTTTCTCTTCTTACTGTTTCTCTTCTTACTGTTTCTCTTCTTACTGTTTCTCTTCTTACTGTTTCTCTTCTTACTGTTTCTCTTCTTACTGTTTCTCTTCTTACTGTTTCTCTTCTTACTGTTTCTCTTCTTACTGTTTCTCTTCTTACTGTTTCTCTTCTTACTGTTTCTCTTCTTACTGTTTCTCTTCTTACTGTTTCTCTTCTTACTGTTTCTCTTCTTACTGTTTCTCTTCTTACTGTTTCTCTTCTTACTGTTTCTCTTCTTACTATGTCTCTTCTTAAATTTTCTTGTTAGAATTAACACACTATTTTCAGACATTGAGCAGAACATGATTGACTTGGGCAGGATTTGAACCAGTGATCTTAGCTTGAAGCCAAGAAACTATACTAGAAGTGCTGCTTTTACCAACTAGGCTACCAACTCCATACCTGATGTGTTGGTAAGAGAACACTGTGGATTACAGCATTTCAACATACCTCTTCTTACTTATTTCTTCTTTTGTGAAGTTCTGGTTTTTAGTTCACAGATAATAAAATCAAAATCCTTTAGGGTGCACTCAGAAAATTTAAACTTTGTTCATCCCAACAAATGAAAAATTAACTTTCATCATTCAGTTGAAATTAAAAATTGTTTGAAAAAATTCCAAAGGAATTTGGTGATTTGATGTGCAAAACAGATGGTTAATGTGTTTATTTAATAAACACATCAATTCAAATAAAATAAACAGAGGGGCTTGATAAATCAGGGGTGGCTTAGATCCCTCTGAGGCATCTTTAAAATGTAGAGGATTTATTTAACTTTGAAAAAAACTGGAACTGGGGCCTGTTTAAAAATGTGTGATGTAAATCCCATACTTAAGGAAAGGGGGGGAGTGCCACAAAATTTAAATGATTTATAACTTACTAGTTTATAATTGTTTCAAAGATGGGGGATCTTTTACCTTTTAATTCTTGGGAGTTGGAAGACAAGAGGCTGGTATAAAAGGGTTTTGATAAAAGCATGTAATCTATGTAGTTATATATAAAAAGCTGGGGAATATTTTCTTGGGGGAAAAAGGATCTACTTAAATAGGGGAATGATAAATTTATGTCCCTGTGGGTGTGCCTTCTGCATGCCCTTTTTTGGGCGTGGGCACGCCTACAGACGGGAAACACCCGCCCAAACATGGGCGTGCAACACCCGTCCAAACATGAGCGTGCAACACCCGTCCAAACATGGGCGTGCAACACCTTCCCAAACATGGGCGTGCAACACCTGCCCAAACATGGGCGTGCAACACCCGCCCAAACATGGGTGTGCAAATCTATGTGTATGGGTGGGGGCACACACACCCTACCTATATACACATGGGTGATGTCATGTCCACATTGAAATTTGGACATGCTGTCACTCTTTGGTGCCCGCCCCCTCTGCCCAATCTCCTCAACCGGAGGGACTCCCTCCGGTCAAGAAGGTTTTAGCCTCCTTGACCGTGGGGATTCCCCCCAGGCCAGTCTATTTACATAGGTAGGGGCATGTGTGCCCCTACATATATACATATAAAGGACATGTGGCTTGCCATCCTTTTCTATGTATATGGGTAGGGGCATGCACACCCCTACCTATATACATAAAAAGGGCATGTGGTTCACACACCCTTTTTTGAATGGGGAGTGCAACTGCACGCCCATTTTTGGGCAGGTTTTGCATGCCTGTAGGCATGACCACGCCCAAAAAAGGGTGTGCAGCATGCACTCCTGTCAAAAAAAGGGTCTGCGGGCTGCACACCCTTTTTTTTATGGGTGTGCCCCTGGCATAGGCGTGTGGCCAGGGGTGTGGATTTATCAATCCCTGCACTTTTCTATTGTCCTGTTTCTTATAGATGGTATTATTTAGTGTAAATTTACATATTGAAGGTGTAGGTTTCAAGGGTCCTAGTCTTTGAGGTACCATAGGTTGTTGTAGGTTTAGATTGACAATTTTCCATAATATTCCTTCTTTTGTTATTTGTTTATTTAATAATATGGGGTATCAAATATTACCAAATCCACCATTATCTAATCAACTGGTTTTGAAAATCCAACATTTTCAAAACCCATGGATATCAATAAAAAGTGAAATTTTGTTGAAAAACATATTTCACTGGCTTTAATTATTGATTTGGTTGTATTTGATACACCCTAACACAAGAAGAAGAACTCCAGAAACTGCCAGAAGTTGACATGCAGCATACTCCGGTGTAACTACCATTCTAACTCCATGTGATTACAGCAACATTTGGTTGAAACTACCTTTGAGAAAGGCATGAGTATCAATAAAATATTCCGGCCTTGAGATTCTGAATTTCAAATGCTGACAGTTTCTAGATTTTGTGTTGTAGTGTAATGTCTCTTTCTTAGTATTATATTATTTATTTTATATTTGTTTGTCAGCTGGATACTATTGTACATCTAACTTACCATAATATAATATAATAAAGAAACATAATTACTTCACAAATAGATATATTAGCACATTACAAATATACATTACACTATGAGAAAAACTCTAGACACTGGCAGCAGTTGACATGCAGCATACTGTAGTGTAAATTTGATTGTAACTCCATGTGATTGCATTGAAACCTTTCATGCACAGTGACTATGCAACGTGTAAATTGACTGTACATTGAGGCTTGGTTTAAACAACCTTTGAGAAAGGATTGAGTATCACCACAAGCTTGATTTGAGCTAGCCTCACTCATCAAATGTACTGTTACACCAGGTATACTAAAACCAAGCCACATGGACCCCTGTATTTTTCTGGAGGGGGCTGAAACAGATCCAATCTTGACACAGAATGTGTAGCTTGTTGAGATGTTCTTTACTTCAAATGTACTCTAGTGATCATTGGTTTTTACTGGTGCCTACTTCCTAA
Source organism: Puccinia hordei (assembly GCA_007896445.1). Classification (NCBI taxonomy): domain Eukaryota; kingdom Fungi; phylum Basidiomycota; class Pucciniomycetes; order Pucciniales; family Pucciniaceae; genus Puccinia; species Puccinia hordei. The sequence continues at coordinate 129,179 of RDRW01000181.1, read as the reverse complement.
TTAATCATTGTTTCAACTCACTTAAATTTAACAGTTCCCTGTGCAGTGTTGTGTAATCCCCAATCCTGGCCTAAATCTGAACTCAAAGATTTTATGTAGCATAGAAGCTAGGTGAAACACTTATGCTATAGATTCCCCAGTTTCCCCACTGCACCCTTTATAAAAGCCATACATACATAATAAGAATGTGCAGTGGGTAAGATACAGGCTGAACACAGTAGATATGATCAATAATAAGATTACATTTACGTTGGCATTGAATGCTGAAATCCATGGAAATATTCCATGGAAAATTTCAAAATAAATACCTTACCTCCTGGCCACAAATTTGGCAATAGAATATTATTTTTTGGAATAATGTTTATACAATCAAAAATTGAAGAAACAAGAAGCAGTTAGAATTGAAAAACTCAAGGCATTCTCCATTCTGAACTAGTGCTGAGCTTCATTATTTAATTTATTTTCACATGATGTGATCCATTTGTCACAACCACCACATAAGGAACAAGTATTTTCCATTGTTTCAAATTATTTTTTGGAAGGAGATTCCTGCGTTTTGCCTGGTGGTAATTTCTTTAACTTTTCTTACAGTGCAGCAACCCTGGTAACTCATTTCCAAGACTCCAAAATGCAAATAGTCGACCAAATCAAGGTAAAAGAGCCCATATAAAAGCTTCCACCAAACTATTAGGGAGCCTACAGAGTGCTCCCCCCCCACTGGTATTTATTAAATCATGATCATCTGATCCCAAAAGACGAAATTTAAGATTGAAAATAACTTTCTTGATATTTTCTGAAATTTTCTTTCTTAGATTTGAATCACACATGTTAACAGGCACCAGCTTTATAAGGGACACAAACACTCTTCTTTTGCATGATAACTTTAAGAGATTAAACTGAGTATTAATACAACTGTCTGATATTCTTAAACCAAAATTCCCAAACAATTATCAGAATTATCCTCAGGAGTTTAAGTCTCAAATCTGATCACTCTTTCATCTTACATGTAGCTAGAGTTACCAATCCTTGGTATCACATAGGATGATATTCTACCTGATGGCTACGCCATGGGAGACCCTGAAAGACAGCTTGAAGAGTGAAATTGAGTCTTTGTTGCCATACCCTTTGTACACTTGGGGCTTGGTCATACTGTCCTTGGGGTGGGGCCTGGATCACAATATCTGTTGAGTCAATATGGTGAATTATGTGTGCCAAAATCTCTTCCATGGAGTACAGAAACACAGTTATAAGGGTCTCTAGGTTGGATTTCTGATTTGTACAGTAGTTTCTAAAAGATTGGTGAACTGTAATTTGATTGCTTAAGAGGGAAGAAAGCTAGAGAAGATAAAAGAAGAGACATGAGTATAAAGAGGAGAGGGGATAGAGGAATAAGAAGTAACACAATTTAGGTGATTTTTTATGATGAGAATGGGAGACTGAAAAAGATATGACAAGCAAACAAAAGAGATTGAAGACAAGACTATAGAAAGGGAAGAATCAGCAATTTGAGAAGTCAAAGAGATAAAGAGATTGAGAAATCACACCAGGAAGAATGAAAAGCTTGTTGATTGAGAGGTGAGATGTGTGGATGAATGAGAAGGAGGCGATTGGTGAATAAGGTAAGAAATTATTGAGGGTTTTGAGTGTTGTTTGATTGAAGGTTGAAGTTTGATATAATGTTGGGTAGGGGAATGAGGCAAAAGTGGACAAGAGAAAAGAATTTGAGAACAGGATGGAAATGTAGAAATAAGGGGAATAGAGATTTCACAGAAGGAGATGTCACAGGAAAAGAAGGGAATCAAGATATTCTAGCTCTGAAATTCTAACAGTTTCAAGGGGATAAAGATAATTATAAGATAGATAGCATTATAGTACATGATATTTAGTTGTATTTAATATTAGGATCACTGGAATTTTAGACTTACAATTAACTTAAAGTTTTAGGATTTTAGCCATAGAGGTACACCTAAGTTGTATTCAGTAATAACACCAAACATCCATAATAGAGTGGGGTATCAAATATGGCCAAATCCACTTTCAAAACCATTCAATTATCCAAAAAATAAATAAAAATGTATGTGGGTTCCAAAAGGGGTTAGAGATGAAGGACCAACACATTTTAAAATTTGTGGATTTTGTAGAAAACCAGTCAATTAAATAATGGTTCAGGATTTGTTCATATTTGATACCCCCTAATATAATAAATAGATATCCAGTATATGTACACTGCCAGGATAATTGTCTAGGATGAAGTCATCCCAGTCAGTTAAACTGGGATGCACTCAAACAGTTTAGACTAGATAAATATCAACTGATGAAATAAAAAGCCAAGCACCAGGAAAAATTAATTGTCACCTGACATCTGGTGACATCACAAAACAATGGCTGTAGCTTTGTCCTAGCTCTGGTTACACTCCAACTAGGCTACAATGTCCCCTTTATGTCCTACAAAGGGCTGTAAATCAGGCAAACTGTACTACTGATGAGTAGCTCATTGTACCTAGGCTGATGTCACCTGTAGTCTAGTGACAATTGATTTTTCCTGGTGAAGGTAAAGCCCCTTGGTTTTATATTTCATTGGGTGAGGTCACAACCTGCTTCAAATTGATTGGTTTCATACTAGTTTAACTGGGATGAGAATCTAACCTAGACAATGATGCTTACAGTGAGTTATTCAATTATGATTAGTTGGAATTATGTTTAATTATGTTCTCTTTTTCATGTGATTTTATTTCTTATGATCAGGGGGTAGTTACCAAATCTAAGCAAAAATACCACATTATTCAATTCAGTGTTAAAAAAATAAAAAAAACCCATAATTTTGGGTCCTTGTTTTTGAATGAAATCCACAGCTGACAACCAATTTTATCTTTTTGGGCTGATTAATTGACTGTCTTTAAATTTTTAATGGGGTATAATTCAGTGCAACTGTTTGCTGCCAACTGTAGCCTGTTGCACAGGGTTGTTGTTGTTGTTGTTGTTGTTGTTGTTGTTTTGTTTTGTTTTTGGTAGGTCTATTAGAAGCCCTCAAATCTGATTAATTTGCTATGAATATATATAATTTTACTGTGTTAACTCCTTTATGTCAGGATCAAGGGATTGGACAAATCAAAGCAGCCATCCCGATTTTCGATATGCTCCTTTCTTTTTGCGACTATTTTTTTCTTAAAAAAAAGTCTGAAAGAAATTTCTCGAAGAACAAAATCCAAAATTTCTATGAATTTCATGGCAACCAAGGTAGTTTTTTTTTCTTCTTCTTCTTTTTCTCAATATGATTTTGAAGAGATTTTATTTACCATGACTTGGTAGATTTGCGTCCGTAGTTTTTCTTTCCTTTTATTAAAAAAACACTTTTTTCTCTCCTGCTCTCCAAGACACTGACAGCCCATTGGAACAGCTTTCACAATCCATCCCCACTCTGTGAGAATTCCACAAGTTTCACTGGGTAAGTTGTATAGGACCTGTAAATGGTAAGAGCGGGTCCTTCGCCCCTCAAGAAAAAGGATGAATTTAATGTATTTTTGTTTGTATATGTATTTCAAAAAAAAAAAAAAAGGATAGCAGAGAAATCCTACTCAAGACCTCATCACTCAGCAACAAAAAAAAAAGAAAAGATCAAGATCAAGATATGAAGCACTAAGGGAGGGGGGAAGGTTGCATATAAAATGAATTCAGAAAAAAAACATTTTTATATTTTCTTGAAGAAAAAAACAACAACATGGGATCTATATAACGAGGAAGGGAGAAGTGTAGTAGTAGTAGTGACTTGTAATAGGGACAAGATTTTAGAAGTAGACCGAGTACTTGTAGTATAACCAAGTAAACGAGGGGGAGGGATAGAAGACGTGAGGGGTTTGAGGGTAAGGGGTGAGAAGAAACAGCAAAGGAGATCGAGATGGAGAATAGAGCAGCAGAGACAAGGAGGGTAAAAATGCTCTACAACTCGTCACGAGGGCCGAGAGGTTCCTCGCCACCACCGGAGGCGTAGAGCTTGGAAGTGATGGGAGAGATAACGGCCTGGAGGGCCTCACGCTGTTCATCGAACTCCTCGGCAGTCGCCGTTGTTGTGTTCATGTCCATCCATTCCTGGGCCTTCTTGATCTCATCCTGGATGGTCTTCTTGTCATCGGCTTCTAGTTTGCCTCCCATACCATCCTTGTCTGCCAATTGGTTCTTGATCGTGTAGATGAAGTCTGTTTAACAAACAATCGTTAAGTATCTCTTGTTTCGAATTAGTACTAGAGTTAATTAGTGGCCGATCAACGTACTCTCAAATGCGTTTCGCGATTCAATCTTCTTCTTGAGTGCTTCGTCTTGGTCGGCGAATTCCGCAGCCTCTTTAACCATTCGGTCGATATCGTCTTGACTCAATCGACCCTTGTCGTTAGTCTACGGAGAGGGGAACGGTTAACGTGAGCGACGATAGAGCTAAATGGGGGGGGAGCCGTCACAAGAACTTACGATAGTGATGGATTCAACACGTCCACTGCCCTTGTCAGCAGCCGATACTTTCATGATTCCGTTGGCATCGACCTCGAAGGTGACTTCAACCTGAGGAACGCCCTTAGGTGCGGGAGGAATACCGTTGAGTTCAAACTTGCCAAGTTGGTGGTTGTCCTTGGTCATGGTACGTTCACCCTCATATACTTGGATCAAGACAGTGGGCTGGTTGTCGGAAGCTAATCGTGGCAAGATCGGGTAGATCAGCGATTCAGCCCATACAGTGGAGTCAAAAAAAATGGACGAGTGAGGAAACGAACCGGTGGAGAAGATCTGGGACTTCTTGGTGGGTACAACAGTGTTTCGGTCGATCAACTTGGTCATCACACCACCGGTGGTCTCGATACCAAGAGTCAGTGGGCAAACATCGATGAGGACAAGGTCCTCGTTTCCTTCTTCACCAGATAAGATTCCTCCCTGGACGGCAGCTCCGAATGCAACAGCCTCATCAGGGTTGATACCCTTGGATGGTTCCTTGCCGTCAAAGTAGTCCTTCAGGAGTTCCTGAACCTTGGGAATACGGGTAGATCCACCGACCAATACGACATCGTGGATGGCCTGTGATGAGTAAGAGGGTAAACAAATAAATTGAGATCAAAACAAATAACTGATTAGGAGAGATAATGATGGCTTACATCCTTCTTAACGTTGGCATCCTTGAGTACTTGTTCAACAGGTTTCATGGTTTTTCGGAAAAGATCAATGTTAAGCTGTAATGCGGAAGTAACCACGTTGTTAGTGTCTGTCGAATGTTCCTGTATTTAATATTACAACTGACCTCCTCAAATTTGGCTCGGGTGAGAGTTTCGGAAAGGTCTTTGCCGTTGAAGAAGCTGTCAATTTCGATTCGGGCCGATTGTTGGCTGGAAAGGGTACGTTTGAGTTTCTCAACATCACGTTTCAGCTTGCCCATAGTTCGAAGGTTAGTGGTGATGTCCTCTCCGTTGTGTTTGCGCTTCCATAACTGGATGAAGTAGTCGATAACTCGGTTGTCGAAGTCTTCTCCTCCCAAGTGGGTGTCACCGGCGGTGGCCAAGACCTCAAAAACACCCTCGTCGATCGACAGGAGCGAGACATCGAAAGTACCACCCCCCAAGTCATAGACGATGATCTGGTGTTCGCCCTTGGTCCTATCCAGGCCATAGGCGATCGCTGCGGCCGTGGGTTCGTTGACGATTCGGAGAACGTTGAGACCGGCAATGGTGCCGGCATCCTTGGTAGCTTGACGCTGAGCGTCATTGAAGCTGAATGGATCAAAGACGAAAGTGGAAGGTCAATACAGTGATCAAAACGGGTAACAGAACAAGTAGGATGGGAGCTTTGTCGAGTGGGATATGACGTACTAGGCGGGAACGGTGACGACGGCGTGAGTAACTTTCTTGCCCAAGTAGGCTTCGGCGGTTTCCTTCATTTTACCAAGGACCATGGCCGAGATTTCTTCGGGAGTGAAGGTTCGTTTCTCGCCCTTGAATTCGACCTGAAGGACTGGTTTGTCTCCCTTCTTGACGACCTTGAATGGGTAAAGTTTCATGTCACGTTGGACATCGGCGTCGTTGAATTTTCGGCCAATCAATCGCTTGGCGTCATAGATCGTGCTGGTTGTGTGTGCCAAGAGGGTCAAGATCAGTGAAAGGACATCAAGGGGTGAGCAGAACCATAGACACGACTTACTTGGTTGGGTTGGAGGCAGCCTGGTTCTTGGCAGCATCTCCGATCAACCTTTCACCTTCGGCGTTGAAGGCCACGTAGGATGGAGTGATTCGGTTACCCTGTTGTCGAATAATTTGGTGAGTGGGTTGCTGATAGATGGAGTGGTAAGGAAAGGCTATACTAACCTGGTCATTGGTTAGGATCTCGACTCGACCACGCTCCTGGACACCCACACACGAATAAGTGGTTCCAAGATCGATACCGATCACGCTTCCGAGCTATAGATGATTGTCACCCATAATGATTGGTGATCAGTTTCAGAAGGTTGGGAGATGAGATGATCGGCCATGAGGGTAGATGGACTTACGTTTTGATCGGCTGGGTTGGAATCAGCCGACACACCCAAGGCGAGTGCGATGCCGACCATGACGAGGCTGGCCCATTTTGGTTTGACCCATGATTTGGGGGCAAATCCCCTAGGGGAAGATGCTCGAGACATGTTGTTATAAAGAGGCTGGGACCAGGAGAAGAGGATTTCTATCTGCACACGAGGTAGGATGTATCACGTAAATCTGAGAAACAGCAAAAAGAAAAGAGATGACAGTTGAGTTTTGATCAGTTGCTATCACACCAATGGCAAGCTGAAGGGGTTTAGAGGCATGAACAGTGACAGACTTGGTACTGATGGATACGTGAGCGGGGGAGAGTGATTACTTGACAAAATAAGAGCGTAGGATTAAGAGATGGGGTATGGTGATTAATGGATGGGTGGATGGGGGGGAGTATTTAAAACGTCAAGGAGCAAGCAGGGAAAGTGAGTCTCACCAACGCAGAGGGGAAGCCAAGGAAACACGCCAGAGGTGTCTACAGTTGTTGTTGTATGATAGTGACGATGATGATGATGGTAGGAGGGAGGAGGAGAGAGTGAGAGAGGGGGAAGGTTATCAACCGAGGTTAAAATGTTTTGAAGGGCCGGGTTGTCCTGACCATACGTGGAGGATGTCGACGTGGAATAGAAGATTCGGAGGCTTCCAGATCCAGCTTGCGGAGCACAGTCACTACGCCCCGCTCACTCAGCTGCGCACACAGCTATCTTGTTTCATCGTCTGGATATACACACCTAGGGGCGTGGCGTAAGCTCCATAGATCAAACCACACAACAGGTAACGATGGCCAACAAGCATCCTCTAGATACGCCAAGCCGCCTTGGTGGTGGGGTGGGATCGAGGGACTGGAAATCAATATGGAAACATTGATAATGTGATCTCCAACGAGACCGATCTCCTCGACTCCGCGACACTAATTGCAATCTCAGTACATACCTCGCGCCGGTAATTTATAAGACTGTATAAGCTGACTGTGGCAATCGACTTCGGCTTAACATTTAATTTCATACTTCCACGCCTGAGCTTCCTACGTCGGCTCATGACTGGCTAAGATTATGGCTTGCAGTGCCACGTCATGGCAGGAACAGGAACCCTGCGCCAACCTGCTCGCACATTGCTTCTTTGCCTTGACCTCCAAATTTATGTTACAAAGATTGACCCTTTCTTTACCTAAACAACTCATTCCACCCCAATCCTTTTCTTGTCTTCTCTTTTTACGTGGGCAATCACATAAATAGGCACGCGCTCATTATTTCTCAAGTTACAGTTATGGCCTTTGGTGGTTTATATCGAGGAGCAAGACACCTTCTGTTTTTAGAAGAATGTGGGTTGTAAAACTACAATAGAGAACCCTTACAATTTCTCAGCCATAAGTTGCTGGCTTGAACATACTTCAGTGGCAATTTTCATTGAATGGTCATCATGTTCATTTCTGACATCAGTAGTTCACTAAAGGTCGGTGCCATTTTCAAATACTGTTGCATTTTTTTTATTTAACACTTCCTGGTAAATTTATTGGACTAGTTTTTTGTAGAATATATTCAGGTGATCTAACTGTGGGTGAGTGATAATGAATGGAGGTAAAATGCAACATCTAAAAATAAAACACTGGAAGTTTATTATGAATATGACTTTGTATTCCCAGAAATGAAATGCATACACCAGGTTTACTTCAAGTGAGAGAGAGGATAACCGCCCCAAGACTAAAATGATATGTGTTAGCAGACTTAAGAATAGTATTCAGACCATAATATTGGGAGGACTCAGATTGTAGAATCTACTATTTTCTCAATTCCATCAAGTTTTTTAAAACACATTTGAGAGATAAAATAATGAAAGGGATCTTAGGATAAGCAAAGAAGTCAGAATTTAACAAGGAGTAGAAGGAGTGCAGTAAAAGTGAGCAAACAAAACATTTGGTAGGTATGAAGGAAGTGCACTGCAACCTAAAATGAGACTGGGATTCACTCACAGACTATAGACTCAGCTATGAGCAAGTTAAAAAGAAGTAAATCTTACATTCTTCAACTGTGGGTGAAATGTTCATACACTTGTGTAAGTATGAAGGTAGGCAGTCTCAGATTTTTAATAAGAATATCACAAATTAAATTAACAGGGTTATCCAAGTGTAGAAAGGAAAGAGAAAAAAGGGAATATTGATTTAGACGGGAAGTTCATTTGGAAGAAGCATGATGGGTTAAGGAGATTGAAAGATGAGTATAAAGGTTGAATTCTCATCAACTTTTACTATGTTACCCAATGAATTGGAAACAAAACATATGATAGAAATAAAATGAATTTTTGATGAAACATTTTGGGAAAGCTCATCACAGAGAGTAAATAAAATATTAAGACAAGTGGAGCTTGAAAGGTGCTGAATAGACAGGTTGAAAATCTCAATACAGAGAGTAAATAACATATCAAGACAAGCAAGTGTAGCTTGAAAGGTGCAGAATAGAAAGTTTGAACATCTCAATTGGGTGTAGCCTTGAAAGCAAGCCATTAGGAAAAGTTCTATGGCAATGTAATTGGATTTGAAGAAAACAATTTCACAAATATTCAGAGGGAATCATTCTTACTGGAGCTTTGAATAGCTCATTACTTTCAGATTCATCTTGATATGGCCACTCATTGTTTTTTCATGAATATGGCATATGATTCCCATTTGACACCTGTGATAAATGAGATTAAGAATTGGTGACCCTGCTCTGGGATGTTAAAAGTAGCATTTAAGAAAATTCTTAAATGTCAAAAACTCTTTTAACACTACATTTTTCATTCTTTAACCCATCTGGAGAATATATTTCCGCACAAAATTCTTTATCAAAAGAAAAAAAAAACCTAGGATCAATTGTTATTATTAGCATACAAAATTAGAAAATTCTCTAAAACATTGTTTTGACAAATTCACAAGGAGAAAACAATCTTAATTTTCAGTTGGAATTTGAAGTCTGCTATGAGAATAAAAAAAAAATGAAAAAGATGTGTTTTCCTTCCAAGAAAGAAGTAGGTTTCTCAAAAAATCCCATTGACTTATCTCAAACTTGATTTTTCTTTTCCTTTGTCTAATCAATTTGATGGATGATGAGGCTCAGAGTCAGCTTTTGAAAATTTGAATATAACCAAATCATCTCAAAGGATTTCAAGCACAAACAGTTCTCTATTTCCATATTCTTGTCATTTTCCAGTTCTGCATACAACTTTCTTAATTCTGAATCAGCCACAAAAACAACTAGAAAATTACCATCAAACCCAGAAAATACAAAATTTAATGAAACAACATGGGAAAAAATGAAGGGGGGGGGAATGGCAGCAGGCCTTGATGTTTTTTCTTTTTTTCTTTTTCAACATAAAAATCATTTCAGGCTCTTTTTGGTCTGAAATTTCACCTTTGGTTCAAAAAATGATTTTCATGTATTAAAACATAACAATCAGTTTCCATAAGATTGGATGAAACAAGCAGTGTTAACCAAAATTGAAACCAAAAACACTTTGTGTCAGGATTTCAGCTCTTGAAAATGAGGCTATGAAGGGGATAGCTTGAGGGAACCTGAGAAAGGACCAATAAGCTGGGCTTCTGGGTAGGTGCAAGCTGGGTAGTAGACCTATAGGAGACATGACTCATCAAAAGAAATGGAATAAACACATCACTTGAGATGGAAAGGAAATTTCAGGGCAATGGAACAGGGGGAAGGTGATAGGTGGTGGTGCAGACATGAATTGAACCACATTTTCAGACATGAACAGGACAGGAAAAGGGGACTGGAAAGGTGACAGGAACAGGAGGCTGAAAAGGTGGCAAGAAAGGAGAAGAGGGAGTGCACAGAAGAAAATCCAAGAATTCTAAACTGTTCCATTTCAATTATCTTCCCATTGAAAATTTGAAAATTTTATCCAAAGAAAAAATGGATTAAAATTTAAAATCAATATTCTTTCAAAATGGAAAGGTAGGTAGTGACTTAAATGACTGGGAAACAAAATAAATAATCAAAACTCACCCAATTTGTCTTCATTTTTCAAAACATGAGTTTTGGTATCTGTTTGGCTCAATGGCTTTTTGATTTCTACACCTACTGAATTTCACGGATGATTGGATGCAAATTTATATCTTTTGAAATTTTATTTAACAAAGAAAATCCACAAAGATTGCAAACCCAAACCTGAATCCAATCCATGCAGTGCCTCCTTTTGTAATTCTATATTTTCACTTTTTTTCCCTTCCTCTGAGAAAATAAATGAAGGTTTATCATCTGCATCAAAATTCATGCACAAAAACATGAAAAAGTGAAAACTAACTAGGAGATTCCTTCATTGCATCAATGCATTTCTGCATAATTGTTTGAAAACTATCTAAATATTCCTCTGAACCAAAAAAACAAACGCCTAGCATCAATATTCTATCAACATTGAAAGGTTGCCTATTACTTCAATGACTGGGAGAAAAAGGAAAGGAGTACAACTCACTAAATATATTGTTATTTTGCAAAGATGTAATTTCAGGAGTTTCTTGGATCATAGGTTTAATGTTTTTTAAATCTAATGAGTTTGACAGATGATTTGATGTCAATTGAGATTTTTTGAACTTGGATTTAACAAAGATAATTCACAAAGATTAAAAACACAAACCCGCATACCACACATGCAGTGCCCCATTTAAAACTTCTGTATCTTTCATGGATTTTAACTCTTCTGAGAAAATAAATAAAGTTTGATCATCTGCATCAAAACTGAGACAATATTTTCAAACAGAAAATTGAAAACATCAAAACTGACGTTGAAGTGTCTCTGTTTTCTCAATTAATTCTTCATGCATAAGTTCAAAGTTTTTACGCATTTTCTCTGCACAAAAAAATTGAATTAAAGTTTTACATCAATATCCCATCGAAATTTAAGGTAGGGAAGTTACTGCATTGACTGGGAAACAAAGGAAAAGGGTATAGCTAACCAAATTGATCTTTAGTTATTGAAGAGAGGCTTGAATCTTCTGAAAAAATAAATGAAGGTTTACCATCCGTATCAAAATTGACACAATGATTTTAAAAAAAATTGACCAAATAAAAACCAACTTGGAAAATCCTTTAGTACCTGAATGAGTTTCCAATTGAGAACTTGAAGTGTGTTGGGTATTTGTTCTGCACCAACAAAGTGAATTAAATTTTAACATCAACATTTTATCAACATTGAAAGGTAGGGAAGTTACTGCAATGACTAGGAAAACAAAGGGAAAAAGTATAGCTAACCCAATTCATCTTTATTCATTGTTCTTGTAATTTTTTCCTTCAAGAGTGTATTGCTTTCTACATCTAATAATTTTGATGGATGTTTGGATGCCAATTTAGATACTTTGAAATTGGCTCTTACAAATATTGTTCAACAAGATTCAAAACACAAACCCTCATCCAATCCATGAAGTGCCTCATTTTGTAATTCTTTATGTTCACTTAATGTTAATTTTTCTGCGAAAATTAAAAAAAAAAAATGTGTATCATCAACATCAAAATCAAGACAATTGGAAGTTCTTCTTGTAACAATGAACTGCTTATACCACTTTCAACTGTTGGCTCACCTGTAAAATCAGTGAATGAATCGGTATTATAAAAATTAAAAAATGAGTAAATCATCTGACAGCCAGATGAACAAGTCTACCTACCATGAACCAAGACTTCTAAATCTTGTGTGGTTGGACTGACTTCCTCCGCAAGATTAACATGTCCCATTCGTTTAACAAGATTCTTTGAATGTGAAACTGGAATTGCTGAAGCATGGTAGCAATGTAAGACCTGAAGAGCAACCAGGATATTGGTTAATAACATGCTTGGTTTACGCTTTTTTTGTGTGTTTTTCAAAATTCAAGCAGATGACTGAATGATGATGCTGAAGAGAAAATGGGAAAATTCTGAGAGCAAAAGTACTTATAGTCTTGATTAATCCGTCATTTGTCGGTAAAAGGAGGAAAATACAGACAGTGTTACAGTGGCCTTGCGCGTAAGATAAATTCTTTCCGAGAGAACCCTATACCAACTGTTAAATCAATTTTTACTTAACCCAAAAAAAACAAAAGTAAATTTTACTCTCCTTGGCTCTGCGTTTTGATTGAATCATGTTGTAAATCAGCCAAATGTATCTCCTCCCGGTGACGAGCTTCCAAGTGATTCACCTAGCACTGTAAAAAAAGTGGAGATATGCTCCCGTAGTTTATGTAATCAACACTGGAGGGAACAAATGCTCAAAAAGTTTTTCAGCATGCTAATATGGCTCAGGTTTTATTTACATAAAGCTCTAAGCTTGGGTGCAACCCGCTTTTGGTCCAAAAAATGAATCTTGTGTGTGTTTGAATTCCATACATAACTATGTAAACATGTTCCAGGGGAAGTGTGTGCCATGGATACAACACACCTGGAATCCAAGCCTTGTACATATGACCAATTGTGGGGAAACAAATTAACACAAGAGTGAATACATCCTGCGTAATGCTTACATGGATCATGTTTGCTCTACAACGCGTAAATGTGTTGCAAGCCCTTTCTTGTTCCAAAAAAGGATTACATGTATTCATTCACCATAGATAACTCCTATGTGTAGACATAGTGCAAGGGGAGGTGTACACCTCTTTATGGCTGCTACACCTTGTCATTAAGAGGAGTGTCTCATCATCCATGGATGTAAAAATACCTGGATTTACTTAAAACGAAGAAAAAAACAGTCCTATAACTTGTTCCGATGCCCAATGAAAATTACAGCTTGCTGCAAGTGCAAATCAGAATAAAATAAATAATTTTGGTGTTTAATCCAGAATGTATGGGTTGAATTGATTTCTGTGTAATGCACATGAAATTTGCACAGCCACAGCTCCGTATTCCGGTCCCTCCTCAAGTTCAAGAGGTAAATTTGTTCTTCGCCAACTCCAAACTCATCGTTGTGACAAGTCACGAAATCCTAATTGACTGTTGAAAAAAAAAGTTAATATTCTGATTCTAGTTTTTCAAATTCACCCCTTGCCAAGACCAAGGATAATCAAAAGGAGCCCAATTATAAGTGGCATAGAGTCCCATGTTTCACCTCGCGTTTGCTTACAATTATTTTTTCATTTCTCTTATGATTCTTTATTGACACTCTTTACATCGCTTCTCAGGATATCTAGTTACATTTCATCATCCCCTATATCAGATTGTCTTATTGGTTTACTCAAGCGTGGTAGTGAGGACTAGAACTGCCTAAGGTGTACTTGAGATTGGCTCCTTTATCTAAAATTTATCTCACCCTTACTCTCATAGTTTCAATTTATGTTTGCACACTAGTCGTCGATTTTCTTTCTCTCGATTATCGTCATATAATTGCGCGGACCCTGATATCTTAACATTAAGTATTCTTTTTCCGCAATATTTTTATCCATATGATCTCCTTTGTGATATTGCCAATTGATTTGTATTCAGCCTCCGTCGAAAAAAATCATAGGGTTGCCTGTTTCATTGGCTTCCACAATATTAGATTTATATTGAGTAACACAAGGTTCCTGGACACAGAACTTCTCAACTCCGGACATCCTAAAAGGTGAGCCTCTCCCTTCAGAGATACCAACGTCAGAATAACTGCACACCCACCTCCCAATGAACTTCCAGGGTTATTGGGAAACTCTGAACATGCTGGAATCTGGTCGCCGATGTAAAGAAGAAGAGAGAAGGAGGTGTGGCGGGTGGATGACTATAATCTAGGTACAATGGGATTGTGTCCAGGGAGTCTTGCAACAAGGATATGATCAGGAATTTTTGAGGGCTCCACAGTATGCCCTGATTACATGATTAAAATTCTTAAAATCTTCACTTGCATATTCTAAGGAGAAAGGAATTGTCAAAATATTAATGATCCTCTGTGAAGTCCCCAAATAAACAAAACAAATGAGATGGGATTCAGGAATTTCATTTGTAATGGTCTCCAAATGTTGAAGAGTTTTATTACCACTTGATAAACAACACTCGATTGATGTTAATCAATTAGTTGTAATTTCCAGGCCAGCAGAGGGACGAGGTCCTATGCTGCAGGGGAAAATGTGAAAAGAAGCTGCCAGGGCAACACTGATGGACAGGGAAATTGGGGGGAATTGGCGGAGGAGGGGAGCAGAAGGCAGGAGTAGCATTGGGACATCATCCAAAAGGAAGTGGTAAAGCAGTTTTTATATATATATTTAGTTAAGAAACGTACTCAACTCATTGAAGAAACCATTTTCAAATCCCTGATTTAAATACCATTTGTAAACAGTATGCCTCTGCTTTCAGAGATCCGCTTATCAAGCAAAATCCAAACCTTTGAAAATTCAACCCTAATGTTGAGAAAAGTTTTACAACAAAATATTTTGATCGATTTCAGGAATGTTTAGAAAGAGAGAGATGTAAACCGGGTCGGCGGTCGGTGAGGCGTAGAGGGTTGGTCTGGGTTGGATCGATAGCTATCCACCCCCGGCCCTATTGCCAGTCTGCTGTGGCACGGGGGGTGAAAGATCTGAGACAGATCTGTGAAACACCCCTCGGCCCGCTAAAGCGACTTGGGTAGATCCCATCTCTGCTGGAGATGCTCTAAAATACTATCATCATGGCTTTGGAAAATAGGTCAAAACAAGGCAAATAATGCAAAATAAGGCAAATATATCTCAGCAATCATTGTAAAAAAAGGCATTATTGTAAGATAAGATAATTGCATTGGAGAAAAAATCATATTGTGTGAATATAATTTCACAGGCCCCTGTCCTTCAACCACACATAAAACCCCTGTTGGCAAGAAAGGATCTTAGTTTGTTGTGATATGGGGCCAATTCTGGTACCTGACAAGTTGCAGTGGGTGCTGGCAGCATGATGTGAGAACACATTCAGGAGGTATCTATTCTCATTTGAATGTTTTATTTTTTGGGTGATGCATGCTCCTTCTTGAGGGCCAGTTGGTAATATTGTTCTTTCAAAAGTTGGAAATTTCCAAGCATAACAATTGTGCTGCACAATCAAAATGCATTTGATTCTCTGAGTTGGGATGGAGAAGAATGTTTGCATCAGAATCCTTTCAATGCACTGTCCTACTTATTATGAATTTCTGACCTCAACTGGTGTATATACAAACCTATTCTCTTTAGCTATTATAGACATATGGATTTCTTGTTGGATCCTCATCATTATGCACTTGTTAATTTCAGCATAATATTATCTGGGTCCAGCGTCCCATTTTGATTCCACCTAGCTAATACTTCCTTTGGGGTCTAGGGGTTCATTTTCCTTTAGATGGTGGCAAAGTACCCAGTTTGCTGGTCAGTAAGTAATTAGTATGTGTCATAAAATTTGGTTGTAATATATTTTCCTACCAATGTAAATGAGCCAGCCTTTATTTTATTCTTCTCATTCAGCTTCAGAGCAGCAATATGATTAATTTTGAAAGTAGGGTGATTTATCCTAAGTAGTTCAGGTATGCTTTGCAGCTGAGGCCCCTTATGGCTGCCTATGCTGACTAGGATAACTTTTTGTTTTGAACTGGATTTCTTGGTTGAATCCCATGGTCTGTTGAATGAGGGAATTCTCTTGAAAAATTTTGGTTAGTAGTGGCTTTGAAGTGTCTCTTTTCCTCATGTCTGTATAGTTTGGCACCAGTAATCAGTAATCTCATGACTTGGCTATCACAAAAGCTTCTGGCTATATCCCTTCCTGGGATCAAACTGTTTGAATGGATTGAACTGTTTCTCACTATTCCATTGAAGATTTCAAACTTCTCTGTGGAAAAGACGCTGGCTGGTTCAAACCATTTCATAGATTGTCTAAGGTGCAGCAACATGTGAGCTTTGTGCTTGTTTTCCCATCTTCCTGACATGATGGCGAAATGATACAGGAAGTTCTCCAAATTATTTTTCAAGTTTTCCAGGTATGTTTCCATGTCTTCAATTTTGGTTTGAAACACACAGCTTTCAACCAAGCACAGAGATACCCATAGGGTCCCCTGTGCTTGTGTCATTAAAGGGAACATGAAAAATGAGGCCACCTGGAGTAATACCTAAAACCCCTTCCCAAAAAAGCTTTTTCAATGAGCTATCATATATCCTTCAACACCTGACAAATGATAATATTTGTTTTTTCTTCTGGTAAATGTGGCACCCGGTGACATTCTGTATACTGAGTCAACCAATCTGAAAACAGAAATGGTCTCTCTAACCATTCCTGTAACCAAATCTGGCTGCAGGAATATTATTTCCTGACCAATTTGGTTTTAGGGACCTTTTAGCAAACAGAATTGGTTTCTGCAACCAATGTCACTGCTTTGCAGAACCAACTTCCCAACCATTTTGGTTGACAAGGCATGTGCCAACCAAATTGTTCAAGTGTAATGTTATGATGTGGCTTGGATATTATTCCTGAAACCATCTCAAGTGGATGTGATAATATTTTGAGAAATATTAGAAATGGTTTGTCTGAATTTTTCCTTGCAACATGTCCAGTGAGTGAATGGAAAAATATTTTGATAACCGGTTCAACAGGTTTTCAAAGTATTTTTCTGCATCCATTGTGTAAAATCAACTTTGGCTTAACACCTACTGCATACTTCCACATCTGGTCTTCCTGCATTGGCTCATGACTGGCTAAGATTATGGCTTGCAGTGCCACATCATGGCAGGAATAGGGACCCTGCGCCAATCTGCTTGCACATTTCTTCTTTGCCTTGAATCTTGGCCAAGGCATCCAAATTGTTATTATACATATTGACCCTTTCTTTACCTAAACAACTCATTCCACCCCAATCATTTTTGTCTATAAAAAAAATGAACAATGAAAAACGCTTTTTCCTTCCAAGGAAGAAGTGGGTTTCTGAAAAAATCTCTTTGACTTATCTCAAACTTGATTTGTATTTTCCTTTGTCTAATCTATTTTATGGATAATAGAACTCAGAGTCAGCTTTCAAAAATTTGAATGTAACCAAATCATCCCAAAGGATTTCAAGCACAAACAGTTCTCTATTAAAATATTCTTTCATTTTCAAGCTCTGCATACCCATTTTGTCAGCCTCTGTGATGCCAAGAACTGGATTCTTCTAGCTACACAGGGTGCAAGGTAAAAAAAGCTGCAGGTTGTGCAGTGACAGGTGGGTAAAAAAGGTGAAAAGATATAAAAAAAACTATAAAGTTTTTATTAACAGAGGGGCCTGAGTTACAGGGGTATTTACTGTGCCCTCTAAAATATTCAGGACCTGAGTTAACAGGGGGTATTTTGGGTACCTGAAAGTCTAGTCCTTTGAACAAGGAGTACACCTAGACAATAACTTCTGAGGGAATGGAGGAAATAGACTTACTGCTTCTATTTCCTGTCAGAGGTTCTTCAGGGAGTTGTAGGTGGTCCAGAAGCGCTCACAAGGTTGAGTAACAGGTGGTGGTTGAGTGCTGAGAAAGGTGAAAGGTTTGTTGAATGAACTTGAAGTATAAAACAAGCAAAAACTGACTATATAACAGGCTAAAAAGGCTGGTTGATATGGTGGGTAAAAGCTGGTAAATGTATATGAAGATGCGGATATCATTTCGTGGGAATGAAGGGCTGTTTATATATCCATTCTGGGTTCTTGGGGGCGAAGCAGAAGCTCTGTTTTGCCTGGTCTAGTCTTCTACTAAGCCCTAGGTACCTGTATAACTGGTTTGGTTACGGTAGGGCTTAGTTACATGTTTCAAAAGGCCCAAAGTGGTTTAATGTTCCCAGAAAGTTGAATAATTTCGTGTCTTCCTTCCTTTTGGACCAGTAGTCTATTTACAACCAACCAATTGGGCTATCTTGGCCTTAGTAGGAAAAGCATGGCCGCGGCGTTGGTTGTGGCTTTTATTACAGGTGCCAGGTACATGTAAATATGGAAATTATGATGTAAACCTTATTTATGCATCATACCCGAACTCTATTAACCTTAATTACATAGTCTACTAGCATATATTTAAGGGTATGTAGATCTTTAAGTCATATAAAAACTTGAAGGCCTTGTGAAGGGATATGAAGGAAAAATAATTAAGGGGTACTTTTGCTGAGCTACCCTAGGTTAATATACATGTAGATTTGGAATCTGAGATAATATTCCAAGTTTTCCTTATACTTTAGAAGTTATGCCTAGATTCTGTGTTATATGTTTTGTTTTAATAATTTCTTTTGAAACAACAGACATAAGGTGTGCATTGTTCTGAGACTAAGAATATAAGTTGTATATTTGTATAATTTGCTATGTTCAGGTTTTCTCTGAATTAGTAGCAGGCTGACACATTTCTTAATTCTGAATCAGCCACAAAAACAAATAGAAAATGACCATCAAACTCAGTTTTTTTTTTAACATAAAACTCATTTGATCAGGCTCTTTTTGGTCCAAAATTTCACCTTTGGTTCAAAAAATGAGTTTCATGTACTAAAACATAACAATCAGTTTCCATAAGATTGGATGAAACAAGCAGTGTTAACCAACATTGAAACCAAAAACACTTTTTTTCAGGATTTTAGCTCTTGAAAATGAGGCTATTAAGGGGATAGCTTGAGGGACCCTGAGAAAGGACCAATGAGCTGGGCTTACTGGGTAGGTGCAAGTTAGGTAAGCTCAGACTTTATCTTATATTTCAATCAAGATTAGTAGACTTAAGTATTGCTAAATAGAGAACCCCCTCTCAATATTTACAGGGGGACTACTAGACATGACTTGTCAAAAGAAATGGAATACACAATTCACTTGAGATTGAAAGTAACTTGCAGGGCAACAGCACAGGTGGAACGTGATAGGTGATAGAGCAGACATGAACTGAACCACATTTTCAGACATGAACAGGAAAGGAAAAGGGGACTGGAAAGGTGACAGTAACAGGAGGCTGAAAATCTGGCAAGGAAGGAGAAGAGGGATTGCACAGAAGAAAAGCCTAGAATTCTAATGTATTCCATATAATTATCCTTCCCATTGATAATATGAATATTATTCAATAGTTTTTATTCAAAGACAAAATGGATTAAATTTTAAAATCAATTTTCTGTCAAAACCTCAAGGTAGCTAGTTACTGCAATGACTGGGAAACAAAGGAAATAATTAAAACTCACCCAATTTTTCTTCATTTGTCAAAACATGAGTTTTGGTATCTGTTTTGCTCAAAGGATTTTTGATTTCTACACCTAATGAATTTGATGGATGATTGCATGCCAATTGATACCATTTGAACTTGGATTTAACAAAGAAAATTCACAAAGATTCAAAACACAAACCTGCATTCAATCCATGCAGTGCCTCCTTTTGGAATTCTATATGTTTACTGTTTTTTCCTTCATCTGAGATAATAAATAAAGTTTTATCATCTGTATTAACATTGAGACAATAGGGGGTATCATATGTGACCAAATACAAAATTAAAACCAGTGAATCAGTTTTTTTTAACAAAATTTCACTTTTGAGACTTTTAAATCATTTTATATTCATATCCATGGTTTGTAAAAATGGTGGATTTTCAAAACCAGTTGATTAGATAATGGTGGATTGGTTCATATTTGATACCCCCTAATAGCTTCAAAAAAAAAAACTGAAAAACATGAAAACTAACCAAGAGATTCCTTGACTGCATGAATGAATTTTTGCAATATATTTTGAAAATCATCTACACATTTCTCTGCACCAGAAACATAATTAACATTTACCATCAATATTCTATCAGCATTGAATGGTAGCCTATTGATTCAATTACTGGTAAACAAAGGAAAGGAGTAAAACTCACTCAAATTCTCTTTATTTAAGAAAGAATTATTTTTAGAAATTTCTTGTATCCTAGGTTTAATGTGTTCTAAATCTAATGAGTTTGACAGATGATTGAATTTCAATTTAGATTTTTTGACCTTGGATTTAACAAAGATAATTCAGAAAGATTCAAAACACAAACCCTCATAAAATATATGCAGTTGTCCATTTTTAATATCTTTGTTTTCAATGGATTTTAATTCTTCTCAGAAAATAAATAAATGTTTATCATCCACATCAATACTGAGAAAATAGTCAAATATGACCAAATCCACAATTAAAATCAGTGAATTAGTTTTTGCCACAAATTTTAATTTTTGATTATTCTGAACCATTTTATATAGATATCCATGGTTTGTGAAAATGGTGGATTGTAAGATCCAGTTTATTAGATAATGGTGGATTTGGTCATATTTGATACCCCCTAATTGTGTAATATGACCAAATCTACCATTATCTAATCAACTGGTTTTGAAAATCCACCAGTTTTAAAAATCATTGATATTTACATAAAATGGTTCAAGATTCTCAAAAGTGAAATTTTGTGGAAAAACCTAATTCACTGGGTTTAACTGTGGATTTTATCAAATTTGATACCCCCTAATATTTTCAAAAAAAAATGAAAAAATGAAAACTGACCTTGAACTTTCCCAATTTCCTCAATGAGATGTTCATGCATGAGTTCAAGGACTTGAGATATTTGTTCTGCACAAACAATTTGAATTAAAGTTTAGCATCAATATCCTCTCAACATTAAAAGGTAGGGCAGTTACTGCATTTACTGGGAAGCAAAGGAAAAGAGTATAGCTAACCAAATTCATCTTTATTTATCAAAGAGAGATTTGAATCTTCAGAGAAAATAAATGAAGGTTTACCATCGGCATCAGAATTGAGATAATAGTTTAACAAAAGATGATTGAAAACACAAAAACTGACTTTGCAAATCCATTTGTGCCTGAATGAGTTCCTTATTATATAGGTGAAGTGTTTCAATTATTTGTTCTGCACCACAAATTGGATTCAAGTGTAACATCAATATTTTATCAACATTGAAAGGTAGGGCAGTTACTGCAATTACTGGGAAACAAAGGAAAAAATTATAGCTAACTTAATTCATCATTATTTATCCAAGTGAGTGTTATGGTACTTATTTGGCCCAAGAGTTTATTGATTTCTACATCTAATAATTTTGATGGGTGATTGGATGCCAATTTAGATATTTTGAACTTGAATTTAACAAAGATAATTCAAAAAAATCCAAAACACAAACCCTCATCCAATCCATCCAGTGCCTCATATTGAAATTCTTTATTTTCACTGAATGCCAATTTTTCTGAGAGAATGAAAAAAATGTGTATCATCCACATCAAAATCAGAACAAGAGTTTCAAATGAAAATTAAAAAGAATGAAAACTCACTTGGAAGTTCTTCTTGTAACAATGAACTGCTTAGACCACTTTCAACTGTTGGCTCACCTGTAAAATCAATGAATGAATTGGTAGTATCAAAGTTCAAAAATGAGTAAATCATTTTACAGCCAGATGAACAAGTCTACCTACCATGAACCAAGACTTCTAAATCTTGTGTGGTTGGACTGACTTGCTCTGCAAGATTAACATGTACCATTCGTTTAACAAGATTCTTTGAATGGGAAACTGGAAGTGCTGAAGCATGGTAGCAATGTAAGAACTGAAGAGCAAGTAGGATATTGGTTAATAACATGCTTATCTTAAGCTTTTTTGTGTGTTTTTCAAAATTCAAGCAGATGACTGACTGATGAGTCTGAAGAGAAAATGGCGAAGTTCTTAGAGCACAAGTATTTATGTTCTTGATTATGCCATCATTTTTTGGTAAAAGGAGGAAAATACAGACAGTGTTAGAGTGGCCTTGCATGTAAGACAAATATTTTTCTGTGAGAACTGTATACCAACTGTTACATCAATTTGTATTGAAACCAAGATGAAACAAAAGTAATTTTTACTCTCTTTGGCTCTGTGTTTTGATCAAATCATGATGTAAATCAGCCAAATGTATCTTCTCCCAGTTTAATTGTTCCAGTTGATTCACCTAGCAATGTAAAACAAATCGAGATATGCTGCCATAGGTTCTGTAATCAAAACTGGATGGAAAAAATGTTGAAACAAGTTGGTAGCATGTCAATCTGGCTCAGGTTTCATTTAAATAAAGCTCTAAGGTCTGGTGAAAGCCCCTTTTGTTCCAAAAAAGGAATCATGTGTGTGTTTTAATGCCGTACATAACTATGTAAACATGTTTCAAGGGGCGGTGTATGCTTCATGGCTGATTTGGTTTGTCATTCAGAGGTGTGTCTCCGTGCCCATGGATACAGCACACCTGGAATACAAGCCTTGTATGACCAATTTTGGGGAAACAAATTGACACGAGAGTGAACACATCCTGTGTCATGCTTACATGGATCATGTCTCCCTACATAAAACAGTTAAATGTGTTGTAAGCCCTTTTTTGTTCCAAAAAAGGATTGAATGTATTCATACACCATAGATGACTCCTATATGTAGACATAGTGCAAGGGGAGGTGTACACCTCTTCATGGATGCTACATCTTGTCATTAAGAGGAGTGTCTCAGTATCTATGGATATACAAATACCTGGATTGAACTAAAAAGATGAAACAAACACTCCTACAACTTGTTCCAATGCCCAATGGGAATTTCAGCTTGCTGCGAGTTCAAATCAAAGTAAATTAAATAATTTTGATGTTTAATCCAGAATGTATGGGTTGTATTGATTTATGGACAATGCATATGAAGTTTGCACAACCACAGCTACGTATTCCGGTCCTCTCCTCAAGTTCAAGAGTTGAATTTTTTCCTCGCCAACTCCAAAATCATTGTTGTTACAAGTCAAGAAATCTTAATTGACTGTTGAAAAAAAAAGTTAATATTCTGATTCTAGTTTTTCAAATTCACCCCTTGCCAAGACCAAGGATAATCAAAAGGAGCCCAATTATAAGTGGCATAAAGTCCCATGTTTCACCTCGCGTTTGCTTACAATTATTTTTTCATTTCTCTTATGATTCTTTATTGACACTCTTTACATCGCTTCTCAGGATATCTAGTTACATTTCATCATCTCCTATTATTGGGTTACTCAAGTGTGTTAGTGAGGACTAGAACTGCCTAAGGTGTACTTGAGATTGGCTCCTTTATCTCAAATTTATCTTATCCTTGCTCTCATCGTTTCAATTTATGTTTGCACACTAGTCGTCGATTTTCTTTCTCTCGATTATCGTCATATAATTGCGCGGACCCTGATATCTTAACATTAAGTATTCTTTTTCCGCAATATTTTTATCCATATGATCTCCTTTGTGATATTGCCAATTGATTTGTATTCAGCCTCCGTCGAAAAAAATCATAGGGTTGCCTGTTTCATTGGCTTCCACAATATTAGATTTATATTGAGTAACACAAGGTTCCTGGACACAGAACTTCTCAACTCCGGACATCCTAAAAGGTGAGCTTCTCCCTTCAGAGATACCAACGTCAGAATAACTGCACACCCACCTCCCAATGAACTGCCAGGGTTCTTGGGCAACTCTGAACATGCTGGAATCTGGTCGCCAATGTCAATAAGAAGAGAGAACGAGGTATGGCGGGTGGATAACTGTAATCTAGGTACAATGGGATTGTGCCCAGGGATTCTTGCAACAAGGATATCATCAGGAATTTTTGAGGGCTCCACAGTATGCCCTGATGACATTATTGAAATTGCTGAAATCTTCACTTGCATATTCTAAGGAGAAAGGAATTGTCAAAATATTAATGATCCTCTGCGAAGACCCCCCCCCCCCCCCAAAAAAAAAAAAAAAAAAAGAAAAAGAAAAAGTAATCAGATGGCTTCCAGACATTTAATTTGTAATGGTCTCCAAATGTTGAATAGTTTTGTTACCACTTGATAAAAAACACTCGATTGATGTTAATCAATTAGTTATTATTTCAAGGCCAACAGAGGGACGAGGTTCTATGCTGCAGGAAAATGTGAAAGGAACCTGCCAGGGCAACACTGATGGACAGGGAAATTGGGGGGAATTGGCGGAGGAGGGGGGAAGTAGAAGGCAGGAGTGGGAGTTGAGCTATCTATACCTATCTAGTAGTAGGACATCATCCAAAAGGAAGTGTTACAGTAGTTTAAATATATATATATTTAGTTAAGAAACATACCCAACTCATTGAAGACACCATTTTCAAATCCCTAATTTAAATACCATTTGTAAACAGCAGGCACTCTGCTTTCAGAGACCCGCTTACCAAACAAATTCCAAACCTTTGAAATTTCAACCCTAATGTTGAGAAAGGTTTTACAACAAAATGTTTTGATCGATTTCAGGAATTTTTAGAAAGAGATACATGTAACCCAATGTAAAGGCTACACCAAGACCACCATCCAAGGTGAGTACTAACAGCTGAAACTCCCATCCAAACAAGCGAACTTATAATTGAGATTGTATGGACTGATGTGAAGACCTAAGAGAAATATTGAGAAACGTTTTGTCAATTAAAGCCCAAACAGTCAATCAACACCTTGGTACAACAATGGCTTTATAGGATCCACATCACCGTCTATCGCTGCACTTTGCTTGTTACATTCTGTACGAAAAGATGGATTACTTTTTCATGCTTCTATCTAGACCTGGATCATGGGTTCTTTCCCTTTCAATTCTCGACGTCGCTCTTCGACCACTACTTTTGATCTTTGAGATCTAGTCTATCTATATCATCAGGGAAAAGGTCAATACAGATTTCCGAAAAGGTTGGTGTACATGCGGTTTTGGGAAATTTGATATACCTGATAGACATGCGATTGGTTGCAGAAGCTGGCTCAAGGTGCAAGATCCTCACGATGACCTCGATGAGGGGATCCACGCCGGTGGGGCCGTGACGAGTCCTCTTGACGGCGATGTGGGCGCGGAGATGGAGAGGCCCTTCGCTGGCAGTGTGACCGTCGAGAAGGGGGAGAACGGGATCGATAGCCAGAACGTGAAGGAGAACGAGAGCGAGAACGAGAACGACAATGGGACCGAGAACTTCTGGAGCTTGTAGCAGTTCCTTTGTGAGGTTGTGAATCGCGCTGCCGGGTCGCTTCGACTGCCCCATCCTGAATCCCCCACGAGGTGTGACAAAGTAACCTCGGTGGGCATAACCACTCGGAGAATCAGCTCTTGATCCGTTTCTTGGTGAGTTGTCAAAGCCCTGGTTACCACGATTATTTCCGTGATTTCGTTCGCGACATCGGATTTCCGCCAGCTTGCGCTCTTATTCTGCTTCTTGCTCTTGCCATCGTTTGATCGCAGCCTGAGCCTCGAGATCCGCTTCCTCCTTCTCACGCATCTCTTCTTTCTTTTGCTCGATAAACACCGCAGGTACCTTGAGGGGTGACTGCTGGGCAGAGATTAACAGGGCCCAAAGTTCTGACATGAAGGGTCCCGTCTTCGACTCCAAAAACCCAGTCAAATTTATCTGCATTCTTTTAGGATCAACGACCTCAAAAACGAAAAGGGGATTTTCAGTTTCAGGCTATGCGGAAACACAGCATGCGGAGCACAGTCACTACGACCCGCTCACTCAGCTGCGCACACAGCTATCATCGTCTGTATATACCTAAGATCCATAGATCAAACCACACAACTAGTAACAATGGCCAACAAGCATCCTCTAGATAAGCCAAGCCGAATTGTGTTGATATTACAGCTTCAGGACATAAGGCTTGAGAATGGGAGCAATCTTGATGGAGGGTCTGATTGGACCAAGGTGCTTGGATCAGGGTGAAAAAGAAGTTTATGCTCAAACTTGATGATTTAATTACCACTGACAATTGGTCAGTTTACGTAGACTACTACAGGGATTTTAACGTGTGGTTGAGCTGAAACAAATAACAAGCATATGCTACTAACTAGTGACATATGGAACAACATTGTTTAAATGACAATGGAATTGGAGAGTATTGTTATTTAACAATGGAATAAAACATTACAACTATTAATGGATTATCATCAACAGAATTTTGATGGAATAATAATTATAAACATCACAGTTAGTGATGGAAAAACAATAAGTGATGGAAAAACAACAACTTTAATGAGGAATGATAAATGTATATGTGGTTGATTTAAAGAGAGTAATGTGAGCAGACATGTTTCCAGAATTCTGAAAACTTGGTGGTTGGGTGGGATTGAGTGACTGGTAATCAATATGGAAACATTGATAATGTGATCTCCAACAAGACCAATCTCCTTGACTTTGCAATCACTAGACCACAGAAGCACTAAAAGTTTTTGAGGTGGTTTCAAAAACCAAATTGGTTACAGCCCTGGTTGTTAGGACAGAATTGGTTTGAATCAGGTGGCAGAACCACTTCTGTTCCAAAAAAGGCCACAGAAACCATTTTGTGAGATATCAAAAAAATGACATTGAGAAAAAGGTTTTCATAACCAATTTCATAACAGAATTACCTTTCCACCAATGGTTCCATCTCCAAAGACCAAAACTGTTGGTGGACAGGTTGGAAAAACATGAATTATTGTCTAATTGGTTCTAAAAACCAAGATAGCTTTGCAGAAGGTGCCCAGAAATATTTCTGGAAACCCTTCTGAAATTACACTCAGCAGGATCTCCCACAAGGTTGGCTGACAGTATCCCACTGGCCATCAAGGCCTTCAATCCAGCAGGGGGTTTGAAGGACTCAAATTCCTTGAGTTCATCCTTCACCAACCACTTTAAACAACACCGCCACCATGTCAAACAAGGCAGTTGCTTCTGCCCCCCAACCCAAATGCCCTTCAAGACCCAGTACCCCTGCCAACGCCACTGCAAACTTCTTTCAAACTTATTGGCCAGCAGAAGATTCCAACAGTGTTTCCAAGATTGCAATCCCCAGAAATAAACATTGTCCTGACAGCACCATCAACCGCTTGAACAGATTTTTTCCAACAAGAACAAGAATACAACTGAAGCACCTGTTGACCACACACATACCATAGAGTATGGCCTACCACAAGTTACTATCCGCTTGCAAGACTTAAAATTCCAACTTTTCAAGAGCCAGGTTATCAGCCACCTCTGCATTACCTGCAAATACAATACCATCCATTTCCTGGCTTTGGAAGCGGAGATTGGAGGGGAGCTCCTGTGGGAATTTAGCCTGAGGGAGCCTGGTGGTGGCCAATTGGCTGGATTGATTATTGAATCACAGGGAGGTAGCTTCAACAAATTCATTGATGCAGTCACAAATTTTTACACCACTGCTAGGATCTCAATAAGCCTCAAGTTGCCAGAGAGCAGGTATGTAATCAAGTTAATGTAACACCATTATTGATTGATTCACCGGCCCATTTCCATTCATTCTGATGGTGGAGGTGTCATTAAATGTAGGTTTTGCCCCACATTGCAGCAGCTTGGGATTGAATCCCAAACAAGGAAATCTGTGCTAATGAAGACAATAACAGTGATCCTTCTAACTTGTTGATGGTGGGATCTTGTCTATGCTGCAAAATTTTGTTTCCAAAAAAAAAGTCAACAAACTTGTTATGGAACATCAGATTACCAACTGGACTTCCTTCAAATCTATGTCAGAATTTGTTTTAACAAAACTTGGTTTTGCTTGGGGTACTTCCCAACTTATCCTTTCTGGCGTCAAGGAGCTCTGTAAAATTGATGGTGAATAATGATTAATATGTAATTGTTTTAATTTAATGCATGTCTTTGCCCTCCTCCCCTGATAATTTACTGTGTTTCTGATGATTGCTGCCCTACCTGAGGAAAAGATTTGTTATACAATTTCCATCACGAGTCTTTCCCTTTCCTGACTTCATCCCCCCTCCACTAATTTATTGTTGTGATTGTGAATTTTTGTTATGAATAAAATTGTAAGATGACAAAACCCTGCCAGGCTTGGTAATATCTTCAAAAATGTGAGTGTAAAATACTAATATCATGGCTTTGGAAAATAGGTCAAAACAAGGCAAATAATGCACTATATTTTTACAGGCCCCTGTCCTTAAACAAAACATAAAGCCCCTGTTGACATGAAAGGATCTTAGTTTGTTGTGATATGGGGCCAATTCTGGTACCTGAAAAGTTGCAGTGGGTGCTGGCAGCATGATGTGAGAATGCATTCAGGAGTTATCTATTCTCATTTGAATGTTTTATTTTCTGGGTGATGCATGCTCCTTCTTGAGGGCCAGTTGGTAATACTGTTGTTTCAAAAGTTGGAAATTTCCAAGCATAACAATTGTGCTGCACAATCAAAATGCATTTGATTCTCTGAGTTGGGATGGAGAAGAATGTTTGCATCAGAATCCTTTCAATGCACTGTCCTACCTATTATTTCTGACCTCAACTGGGGTATATACAAACCTATACTCTCTAGCTATTACAGAAATATGGATTTCTTGTCGGATCCCCATCATTATGCACTTTTTAATTTTAGCATAATATTATCTGGGTCCAGCTTCCCATATTGATTCCACCTAGCTACTACTTCCTTTCGGGTCTAGGTAGTATGTGTCATAAAATTTTATTGTAATATATTTTCCTACCAATGTAAATGAGCCAGCCTTTATTTTATTCTTCTTATTCAGCTTCAGACCAGAAATCTGATTAACGTTGAAAGTAGGGTGATTCATCCTAAGTAGTTCAGGTATGTTTTGCAGCTGAGGACCCCTATGGCTGCCCATGCTGACTAGGATACCTTTTGTTTTGAACTGGATTTCTTGGTTGAATCCCATGGTCTGTTGAATGAGGGAATTCTCTTGAAACATTTTGGTTAGGAGTGGCTTTGAAGTATCTCTTTTCCTCATGGCTGTATAATTTGGCACCAGTCATTAGTAATCTCATGATTTGGCTATCACAAAAGCGTCTGGCTATATCCCTTCCTGGGATCAACCTGTTTGAATGGATTGAACTGTTTCTCACTATTCCATTGAAGATTTCAAACTTCTCTGTGGAAAAGAGGCTGGCTGGTTCAAACCATTTCATAGATTGTCTAAGGTGCAGCAACATGTGAGCTTTGTGCTTTGTAGCCCATCTGCCTGACATGATGGCAAAATAATACAGGCCTTCTCCAAATGATTTTACAAGTTTTCCAGGTATGTCTCCATGTCTTCAATTTTGGTTTGAAACACAAAGCTTTCAACCAAGCACAGAGATACCCATAGGTTCCCCTGTGCTTGTGTCATGAAAGGGAACATGAAAAATGGGGCCGCCTGGAGTAATACCTAAAACCAACAGTGGGCCACTAGGCTAAACTACACTATTTAACCACTAACTGTTAGTGTAGCGGTTATTTTTTGGCCAGAAGATTTGTAGTGTTAGCTGACACTACTATCTGCTAAACTAACATTTAGCATAGCAAGAAATTTTGCAGCCAAATGTTTTGTAGTGTTAGCTTTGGAAAATAACCGCTACGCTAACAAGTAGCGTAATTGTTTTGCCGCAAACACATTTTGAAGTTTCCATTAGCGTAGCGGCATTAGAACTACGCTAAGCTATGCTAACTGTTAGCTGTTAGCTGAATATTTTCCCACTAAATGTTAGCTGTTAGATGAATGTTTTCCCGCTACACTATGCGCAAAAAGTGGATTGATTTGGCCCGCAAACTTTAAGTTTCACCAGTTAACATGGCTGCTGCATAAAAGCTGTGTTTATGGCTTCAACAGGTAAAATCCTGCTGCAGTAAAGCTGTCAGCAGAGAAATCAAACTTCTTTTGTGTATTTGGATTGAAACCAGGACACAAATGTTAGAGCCAGTGAAGTGCAAAATCTGAACAGATTTTTTGGGGTGGATTACATACCCTCTCATTTTACCAATAGTTGGTGTGAGGTGGTTGGGCAAAGAAAAGGATGTGGGAATGGTGAAGGTGTTTCCCTTGCACAAAATGCCTTTTTTTGTGGCTTTGAAGCTTTTAAATTAGTATTATAATGATTATTATCCTTCAAATGAGGTCCCCAGAACAGTATT
The DNA here is from genome assembly GCA_007896445.1 of Puccinia hordei. Taxonomy (NCBI): domain Eukaryota; kingdom Fungi; phylum Basidiomycota; class Pucciniomycetes; order Pucciniales; family Pucciniaceae; genus Puccinia; species Puccinia hordei. Next base: position 98,892 of record RDRW01000181.1, on the reverse strand, counting down.
GTCCCAAGATCCATCATTTAACATCAAAGGCATTTCAATAAAAATACATTAGACATCAACATAAGGACATAATCCTAAATTTTGGGGCCAAATGAAGTTTATTTTATAGTTAACAGGGGGGAGATGGCCAAATGGACATCTCAGAAAGCCACAGTGGATTGTGTTTTTATGAGCCAAAAGCCACTTTGTTCAATTAGGATCAATTTGTTTTTATTTTTTTTCCTTGTTTTTTTCCTTAGTTTATTTTTATTTATTTATTTTTATTTTTTTATTGGGCGTTAATAAAAAAACACAGTTTTTCCGCGTTTACATCCGGTTTTACGCAGCGGCGACGTCAAATTTGCTGCGCAGCACACCCGGTTTTTTTCATTATTTTTTTGTGGGCGGATTTTAATTTTTTTCCAACATTTTAAAGTTGTTTAATATACTACCAGGAGTGTAGAAATTTATTTTATTTTTTATTTTCCAAAAAAACAATGTCTTCTATTTTTTTTGCCCGTACACCCAGTTTTTTCAAAAACAATCCCCATGGCTCAATTTTCAGGATTTCTCAAAGTTTTAAATCTTTTTAAAACACTTTAAGGGGTTTAGAATTTCATGTGACAGACAGTTTATTTTTAAAATCACTGGTTGTCTTTTTATGATTTATGGACAGAATTTATTTCTAAACACCTTCACGCCTGTCTTTCAAGATATTTGGGGAGTTTTTAAATGCATCATACACTTTAGAGGTTGAGTAATTCATTGGAAACACATACTGATTATAAAATTAACTTGTTATCAGATTTCATGACAAAGAAATGGAAATATAATGATACACAGAGGTATGGTACATTGTATGATGCTTTGGAAAATTACATGTAAGATAATTATTACACATTACATATGGGTTCAGGAATGTAATTCAGGCGTAGATTCACCATTTTTAAGCATTTTCTAGTTGTTATCAGTAGTGTTTATAACAATTTCTCTTTCCTATACATATTATTTGTGTGCACATTCGTAGTCTGTACTAATGTCTCTTTGTTGTTTATTACATTGATTAATTATCAATAAATTATTAAATTGCAATCATGTCTCTTGCTTTTTATTTTATTGGTTTATTTTATTCATTTCATTTCATTTCATTTATTCTATTTCATTTATTTTATTTTGTTTATTTTACTTGTTTTACTTATTTACTTTATTTGTTTTAAATAAAGTTTTGAATGAGGATGATTGGGGAGGTTGCATGCATCAAATGCCGCCCTCCATAATTTTATTTTATTTTTTTTTGTGTATTTAACTTGTTTTAATTATTCATTTTATTTGTTTTAAATAACATATTGAACGAGGATGATTGAGGAGGTCACGCGCATCAAACGCCGCCCTCCATATGCTATTTGCATAAAATTAAAAATTAAAAAAAACCGGGTGCCTGCGCGGAAAACCGGGTGTAAAGGCGGAAAAACTGGGTTTTTTTATTAATGCCCTTTTTATTTTGTCCTATTTTTTTGGGCATTAATAAAAATACCTGGTTTTTCCGCGTTTACACCTGGTTTTCTGCGCAGCTGCGGCTGCACGGTGCACCTGGTTTTCCGCGCAGGCACCCGGTTTTTTTTTATTTTTAATTTTTATGCAAATGGCATATGGAGGGCGGCATTTGATGCGCGTGACCTCCCCAATCATCCTGATTCAATATTTTATTTAAAACAAATAAAACAAATAAGTAAGATAAGCAAAATAAAATTATGGAGGGCAGCATTTGATGCACGCAACCTCACCAATCATCCTCATTCAAAATTTTATTCAAAACAAATAAAGTAAATAAGTAAAACAAGTAAAATAAACAAAATAAAATAAAATAAAATAAAATAAAATAAATAGAACAAATGAAATGAATAAAATAAAATAAATAAATAAAATAAAAAGCAAGAGGTATAATTTCAAGTTAATAATTTATTAATAGATAATAAATGTAATAAACAACAAAGAGACATTAGTACAGACTAAGAATGCGCACACAAATAATACGTGTAGGAAAGAGAAATTGTTATAAACACTACTGATAACAACTAGAAAATTCTTAAAAATGGTGAATCTACGCCTGAATTACATTCCTGAACCCATATTTAATGTGTAATAATTATCTTACATGTAATTTTCCAAAGCATCATACAATGTACCATACCTCTGTGTATCATTATATTTCCATTTCTTTGTCATGAAATCTGATAACAAGTTAATTTTATAATCAGTATGTGTTTCCAATGAATTATTCAACCTCTAAAGTGTATGAATCCATGAAAAACTCCCCAAATATCTTGAAAGACAGGCGTGAAGGTTTTTAGAAATAAATTCTGTCCATAAATCATAAAAAGACAACCAGTGATTTTAAAAATAAACTGTTCACCAGGAAAAATTAATTGTCACCTGACATCTGGTGACATCACAAAACAATGGCTGTAGCTTTTTCCTAGCTCTGGTTCAACTCCAACTAGGCTACAATGGCACCTTTATGTCCTGCAAAGGGCTGTACATCAGGCAAACTGTACTACTGATGGGTAGCTCATTGAACCTAGGCTGATGTCACCTGTAGTCTAGTGACAATTGATTTTTCCTGGTGGTTTCTCACATGAAATTCTACACCCCTTAAAGTGCTTTAAAAAGATTTAAAACTTTGAGAAATCCTGAAAATTGAGCCGTGGGGATTTTTTTTGAAAAAACCGGGTGTACGGGCATAAAAAAATAGAAGACATTGTTTTTTTGGAAAATAAAAAATAACATAAATTTCTACACCCCTGGTAGTATATTAAACAACTTTAAAATGTTGAAAAAAAAAAAATCCGCCCGCAAAAAAATAATTAAAAAAACCGGGTGTGCTGCGCAGCAAATTTGACGTCGCCGCTGCGTAAAACCGGGTGTAAACGCGGAAAAACCGGGTTTTTTTATTAATGCCCATTTTCTTTTGTCTTTTTTTTTTTTATCAACTAACCGCAGTTAGCGTAGCACTAAACTCACAGTTAGCTCACCACAAAGGGTGCTATTCTAACAGTCAGCATAGCTGAAAAGAGTGCTACACTAACAGTTAGCGTAGCTGAAAAGAGCGCTACACTAACAGTTAGTGTAGCGTTTGTTCCAGCGAACACCGCCAAAAATAAGCTAACAGGCAATTTCTGTAGTGTTAACTTGTTTTTTTCAATTGCGCTAACGCTGCACTACCTGCTATTTTTTTTAATGAAATTTTTTTAGCATTAGCTGAAAAAAGCTTCAGCTAACAGTAACTTTGTGTTAGTGTAGCTAAAAAAGATAACATTACGCTATGCTACAGCTACTGTTAGCGTAGCTGGCCCATTGTTGCTAAAACTCCTTCCCAAAAAAGCTTTTTCAATGAGCTATCATACATCCTTCAATGCCTGAAAAATGATAATATTTGTTTTTTCTTCTGGTAAATTTGGCACCTGGTGACATTCTGTATACTGAGTCAACCAATCTGAAAACAGAAATGGTCTCTCTAACCATTCCTGTAACCAAATCTGGCTGCAAAAATATTATTTCCTGACCAATTTGGTTTTAGGGACCTTTTAGCAAACAGAATTGGTTTCTGCAACCAATGTCACTGCTTTGCAGAACCAATTTCCCAACCATTTTGATTGACAAGGCATGTTCCCACAAAATCGTTTAAGTGTAATATTATGATGTGGCTTGGATATTATTCCTGAAACCACCTCAAGTGGTTGTGAAAATATTTTGAAAAATATTGGAAATGGTCACCAGGACAAATTCATTGTCACTTGTCTACAAGTGATGTCAAAAGGTACAAAGGGACCTTTGTACTTTGATACATCACTTGTAGACAAGTGAAAATAGTTTTTTCCTGGTGGGTTTGTCTGAATTTTTCCTTGCAACATCTCCAGTGAGTGAATGGAAACAAATATTTTGATAACCGGTTAAACAGTTTTTCAAAGTATCTTTCTGCATCCATTGTGTAGTTTCAATCTCAGTATACAAACCTTGCACCAGTTATTATAGGAATGCATAAGCTGACTGTGGCTATCAACTTTGGCTTAACACCTACTGTGTCAGCTATGTGTATGAAACACTGGCTGAATGTCTATAAAAAGCCAGGTACTATCACTGTGCTGAAAGGTTATCAGAATAATCACAAGTCTTATTCTCTCTCTATAGTGTCCAAACTATGCACAGAGGATAACCTAAACTCCTTATAATTTTCTATTTGATATACAAATGAGTCAATCAGGAGAAGACTAACAGCTAACCATATAGGTTTGGCTATCTTTCTGTCTTTTTGAAAGATTTGTAACAATATAAATTTTTACTGAGCAGCTGGCAAGTACTTGAGCTGATTGGCTACTGTCAGAGGTGGTAGTCTTGCAGCAACTGCTTTATAAGGAATAGTCCAAGGTCTAAGATGGGGAGGTTCTAAGATAGCTTGATAACTAGTCCAGTAAATAAGGTGGGTTGGATAATAAAATAATAACTCTACTCTAAAAGTAGGGGGAGAATATTCAGAGTACTTACTAATGTGGTACTGGGGGAATATGCTGAGGATCCAATCCTAGGCCAGGAAATGGCCTCCTTTTATATTCTAGAGGTCTTCAGGGGAAGGTTCTAGAATGTTGTTGTATATTCTGCTCTAATGCATTACAATTCAAATATACTATGATGCAATGTGAATTGTATTGAATTGAGCACAGTATTTTCTATGTCCCCATGACCTCATGACGTGTATGTATAACCAAACACATCATGGGCCAGTTCATTTAATAGAACAATACTGGGAAATTACCACACACTTAGGTAATTTCTTTCTTATTAGCATAATTTTATTATTCTTATATTTATGCAAATAAGCTTATTGTCTCTCAGCTTTTATGAAAATACTTTCTAATCCATAATTTATACTTTTTATTCCCTTTTTCTTAAAGTATCTTTATTGTATGATAAAGTAGTAGAAGGAGTAGGAATTTAGTGGTGGTTTGAGTGAGCTACCCCACTTAATTTTACATTCTGAGTTGATTGATATAATAATATTTCATGATATTTTATTATTTACAGTAGTAATACATTATTTTTATTGTATTTTATAGTTTAGTCAGTTCTTAGGAAACTCTGGAGTATTTCTAGGGCTGAAATACTGCATACGTCCACGTCTGATCTTCCTGCATTGGCTCATGACTGGCTAAGATTATGGCTTGCAGTGCCACATCATGGCAGGAATAGGAACCCTGCGCCAATCTGCTTGCACATTGCTTCTTTGCCTTTAATCTTGGCCAAGGCATCCAAATTTTTATTATACATATTGACCCTTTCTTTACCTAAACAACTCATATCACCCCAATAATTTTTTTCTTTCTTGTTGTTTGAAGTTGTCAATCACATAGACGCACACTCAGTATTTCTCTCAACTTGCAGTTTTAGCCTCTGGTGGTTTATGTTGAGAAGGAAGACACTTTCCATTTTACAAAAATGTGGGATGTAACACTAAAATAGGGAACCCTTGCAATTTCTCAGCCATAAGATGCTGGCTTGAACATACTTCAGTGGCAATTTTCATTGAATTGTCACCATTTTTATCCCTGACCTCAGTAGTTCACTAAAGGTCAGTGCCTTTTCCAAATGCTTTTGCATATTTTTCTTTAAAATTTCCCGGTAAATTCCTTGGACTAGGGTTTTGTGGAATAGATTCAGGTGATCTAAAAGAGGGTGAGTGATAATGAATCAAGGTAAAATGTAACATCTAAAAATAACACACTGGAAGGTTATTATGAATATGACTTTGTATTCCCAGAAATTAAACGCATACACCAGGTGTACTTCAAATGAGAGAGGATACCTTCCCCAAGACTACAAGTATTTGTGTTAGCAGACTTAAGAATAGTATTCAGACCATAATATTGGGATTACTCAAATTGTAGAATCTACTATTTTCTCAATTCTATCAAGTTTTTTACATTTGTGAAATACAAAAATGAAAGGGTTAATCTTAGGATAAGGAAAGAAGTCAGAATTTCAAAAGTAGTAGAAGGAGTGCAGTAAAAGTGATCAAAACAAACATTTGATAGGTATGAAGGAAGTGCACTTCAACCCAAAATGAGCCTGTAATTCACTCACAGGCTAGACTCAGCTGTGAGGAATCTAAAAGGAAGTAAATTTTACATTCTTCAACTGTGTGTGAGTTGTTCATACAATTGTGTAAGTATGAAGGTAGGCATTCTCAAATTTTTGATAATAATATCATAAATTACATGAACAGGGTTATCCAAGTGTAGGAAGGGAGGAGAAAAAAAGGGATAATGGTTTTGATGGGAAATTCTTTTGCCAGAAGGATGGTGGGTTCAGTATATTGAAAGATGGGTATAAAGGCTGGATTCTCATCAAATTTTACTATGTTACACAATGAATTGGAAATACAACATATGATAGAAATAAAATGAATGATTGGTGAAACACCTTGGGAAAGCTCATCACAAAGAGTAAATAAAATATTAATACAAGTTTATCTTGACAGGTGGAGAATAGAAAGTTTGAAAACATCAATTTGGGTTATTCATGATAGCAGGCCATTAGGAAACACAAAATGGAAATGTAATTGGATTTGAACAAAAAAAAGTTCACAAAGATTCAGAGGGCATCAGTCTGACTGGAGTGTTGAATAGCTCATTACTTTAAGATTCATCTTGATATGACCACTCATTGTTGGGTGTTGATAAACGCACGCCAACAGCACAAGCCAACGCCAACCCGCACACCAATTTGTTTTGGCGTGTGGGGCCTATGAAAATTGGTGTGTGGGAGCGCACACCAAATAATTGGTGTGTGGGTCCCACATGCCAATTTTTTTTGGTGTGTAGGCCCCGCTGTGGTATTCCAAACCCTGTTTCAAGTATCATGCAGGATTCAAAAATTTGAATGTACCCAAATCATCCAAAAGGATCTCAAGCACAAACATTTCTCTATTGAAATATTCTTTTCATTTTCAAGCTCTGCATACCCGTTTCTTAATTCTGAATCAGCCACAACAACAAATAGAAAATGACTATCAAACTCAGTTTTTTTTTTCAACATAAAACTCATTTGATCAGGCTCTTCTTGCTCCAAAATTTCAAATTTGGTTCAAAAAATGAGGTTCATGTATTAAAACATAACAATCAGTTTCCATAAGATTGGTGAAAAAAGCAGTGTTAACCAACATTGAAACCAAAAACACTTTTTGTCAGGATTTCAGCTCTTGAAAATGAGGCTATTAAGGGGATAGCTTGAGGGACCCTAAGAAAGGACCATCAAGCTGGGCTTACTGGGTAGGTGCAAGTTAGGTAACCTCAGACTTGATCTTAGATTTCAATCAAGATTAATAGACTTAAGTAGTGCTAAATAGAGAACCCCCTTTCAAGATATAACGGGGGACTACTACACATGACTCATCAAAATAAATTGAATACACAAATCACTTGAGATTGAAGGGAAATTTCATGGAAACAGCACAGGTGGAAGGTGATAGGTGATAGAGCAGACATGAACTGAACCACATTTTCAGACATGAACAGGAAAGGAAAAGGGGACTGGAAAGGTGACAGCAACAGGAGGCTGAAAAGGTGGCAAGGAAGGAGAGGAGGGAGTGCACAGAATAAAAGCCTACAAATCTGAACTATTCCCTTCAAATGATCTTCTTAGGTATAAAAGGAATTATATTCAATAGTTTTTATCCAAAGACAAAATGGATTAAATTTTAAAATTAATATGCTGTCAAAATGAAAGGTAAGTAGTTACTGCAATGACTGGGAAACAAAGGAAATAATTAAAACTCACTCAATCTTTCTTCAATTCAATCAAGTTCAGTTTTGTAATCTGTGTTGCTCAAAGGATTTTAAATTTCTACATCTAATGAATTTCACAGATGATTGGATGCAAATTTATATCTTTTCACTGCCAGCATAATTGCCTAGGTTGAGTTCATCCCAGTTAAACTAGGATGCAAACAACCAATTTAAAGTAGGTTGGCCTCAACCAATGAAATATAAAACCAAGGGGGGTCCCTTGGATATATATTTCATCAGTTTATTTCAACCAAGTTTAAATTGGTTGAGTGCATCCCAGTTTAACTGGGATGACTTCATCCTAGGCAATTATGCTGGCAGTGTTTGAGCTTGTATTTAACAAAGAAAATTCACAAAGATTCAAAGCACCAACCCGCATCCAATCCATGCAGTGCCTCCTTTTTGAATTCTATTTTCTCACTGTTTTTTCCTTCCTCTGAGAACATAAAAGAAGTTTTATCATCCACATCAAAATTCATACAATATATAGTGTCAAACAAAAACATTCAAAAAGTGAAAACTAACCAAGAGATTTATTCATTGCATAAATGCATTTTTGAATAATCATTTGAAAATTATTTATATATTCCTCTGTACCAAAAAAAACAATTAAAGTTTAAAATCAAAATTCTATCAATATTGAAAGGTTTCCTATCACTTCAATGACTGGGAAACAAAGGAAAGGAGTAAAACTCACTATATTTATTGGTGTTTGGCAAAGAGCTGTTTTTTTTAATTTCTTGGATCATAGGTTTAATGCGGTTTAAATCTAGTGAGTTTGACAGATTATTGGATGTAATTTAGTTTTTTTGACCTTGGATTTAAAAAACATAATTCACAAAGATTCAAAACACAAACCCTCATAACATTCATGCAATGCCTCATTCATCAATTCTGTATATCCAATGGATTTTAATGCTTCTGAGAAAATGAATAAAGGTTTATCATCCACATCAAAACTGAGAAAATGTTTCCAAAGAAAAATTGAGAAAATTAAGACTGACGTTGAAGGTTCCCTGTTGCCTCAATTAATTCATCATGGTCAAGTTCAAGTTTGTTCAACAGTTGCTCTGCACAAACAAATTGAATTAAAGTTGAGCATCAATATCCTATCAACATTTTAAGGTAGGGAAGCTACTACATTGACTGGGAAACAGAGGAAAAGGGTATAGCTAACCAAGTTTATCTTCATTCATCAAAGAGAGGTTTATTTCTTCCAAAAAAAACAAGTGAAGGTTTACCATCCGCATCAAGATTGAGACAATAGTTTTTCAAAAAAATAATTGACCAAAGAAAAACCAACTTGGAAAATCCTTTTGTGTCTCAATGAGTTTCTGATTATGAACTTGAAGTTTTTCGGGTATTTTTTCTGCACCAACAAAGTGAATTAAAGTTGAACATCAATATTTTATCAACATTGAAAGGTAGGGCAGTTACTGAAATGACTGGGCAAACAAATGGGAAAATTATAGCTAACCCAAGTCATCTTTAGTCATAGTTAAGGTAATTGTTTGCCTCAAGATTTTATTGTGTTCTACATCAAATAATTTTGATGGGTTATTGGATGCCAATTTAGATATTTTGAACTTGAATTCAACAAAGACAATTCAACAAGATCCAAAACACAAACCCTCATCCAATCCATGCAGTGCCTCATTTTTAAACTCTTTATTTTCACTGAATGTTAATTTTTCTGAGAGAATGAAAAAAAATGTGTATCATCCACATCAAGATCCAGACAGGAAATTCAAATGAAAATAAACAAAATGAAAACTCACTTGGAAATTCTTCTTCTACCAATGAACTGCTTATACCACTTTCAACTGTTGGCTCACCTGTAAAATCAATGAATTAATTGGTAGTATCAAAATTCAGAAATTGGTTAAATCATGTACTGCCAGATGAAAAAGTCTACCTACCATGAACCAAGACTTCTAAATCTTGTGTGGTTGGACTGACTTCCTTGGCAAGATTAACATTTTCCATTCGTTTAACAAGATTCTTTGAATGGGAAGCTGGAAGTGCTGAAGCATGGTAGCAATGTAAGACCTGAAGAGCAACTAGGATATTGGTTAATAACATGCTTGTCTTAAGCTTTTTTGTGTGTTTTTCAAAATTCAAGCAGATGACTGAATGATGAGGCTGAAGTGAAAATAGGGAAGTTCTGAGAGCACAAGTATTTATAGTCTTGATTATTCCATCATTTTTTGGTAAAAGGAGGAAAATACAGAGAGTGCTAGAGTGGCCTTGCATGTAAGATAAATATTTTTCTGGGAGAACTGTATACCAACTGTTACATCAGTGTTTTAATGAAACCAAAATGAAACAAAAGTAATTTTTACTCTCCTTGGCTCTGTGTGTTGATCAAATCATGTTGAAAATCAGCCAAATGTATCTTCTCCCAGTGAAATTTTTCTAGTTGATTCACCTAGCACTGTAAAAAACAATGGAGATATGCTTCCACAGTATCTGTAATCAAAACTGGCTGGAAAAAATGTTGAAACAAGTTGGTAGCATGTCAATCTGGCTCAGGTTTCATTTACATAAAGCTGTAAGGTCTGGTGCAAGCCCCTTTTGGTCCAAAAAAGGAATCATGTGTGTGTTTGAATGCCATACATAACTATGTAAACGTGTTTCAAGGGGAGGTGTATGCTTCATGGCTGATTTGGTTTGTCATTCAGAGGAGTGTCTCCGTGCCCATGGATACAGCAGACCTGGAACACAAGCCTTGTATGACCAATTGTGGGGAAAAAAATTGACACGAGAGTGAACACATCCTGTGTCATGCTTACATGGATCATGTCTGCTCTACATAAAACAGTTGAATGTGTTGTAAGCCCTTTTTCGTTCCAAAAAAGGATTGAATGTATTCATACACCATAGATGACTCCTATATGTAGACATAGTGCAAGGGGAGGTGTACACCTCTTCATGGATGCTACATCTTGTCATTAAGAGGAGTGTCTCAGTATCTATGGATATACAATACCTGGATTGAACTAAAAAGATGAAAAAAAACCCTCCTACAACTTGTTCCAATGCCCAATGGGAATTTCAGCTTGCTGCGAGTTCAAATCAAAGTAAATTAAATAATTTTGATGTTTAATCCAGAATGTATGGGTTGTATTGATTTATGGGCAATGCATATGAAGTTTGCACAACCACAGCTATGTATTCCGGTCCTCTCAGGACCCCGGAGAGTCCCTTTCAAGCCGGCTTATGCAAATCCTGGAAAATCCGGGTTTTGGATACCGGAGAGAACTCGGTTTTTCTTGGTCGGACCGGATTTAGATACGTCCTCCATTGCGAGGATTTTTTGCATCAAAATAAAAAAACAAGTTTTGGATACGCTTCACATGGGGAGCATATTTTAGGTGAATAGATGAATAGATTGTGCATTGCTTAAAATGCTTTAGTGGAAAACTGATGATTTTCTATTGCAACTCATCGTGCAGCCTTTTGAAAGGTTTGAATGTTATCTTCAATGTTTTTTATGTAAATTGGATTGCACATTGCCAAGATCAATGTGCGGAGTGCTGATGGCACCCAGATGCAGGCATCATTGGGGTCTGGCTGAGTGATGTTCATCCCTGTAGTCCTACGGAACAGGAAATGAAGGTCGTGTGTGTTGATGTGTGCAAATATTAAACAATCTTGAGCCAAGTCCTTATAACCCAATGCTGCTGGACTCTTGGCATTATAGTTGAAGAGATGTACGTGAATATATGACAGCTTTGATCGGGTGGAGGATTCTTTTATATACTCGTGTTTTCCGTTGTTGAAGCAAAACAGGCCAAGTATTTTTCCAATAAACAAAACCTGTTTCAAAACTCAGGTGGTTAGCAAAGTGCAAGCAAAATATTGTCTTTTTCAAAAAGCTTGGAGCCGAATCAATTTTTTTTTGTTTTGTTATGGATATAAAATGTAGCACATCCGGATTCACCACGATAATCGTGCTCTGGTTTTCTGCCATTTGGATAATCTGGCCCATGTAAATCACATGCCGCTGACCTGACATGCGGTCAGCCAACAAACAAATCTTGTTTGCGCACTCGATTATGCAAGCAGAGAGTAAGCATTATATCACATTCACTCTCCCACCGCCAGGCAGCAAGTGTCATGCCTCGATTCCCCCTCAGCTTTCCAACCAGGACACATTCCCCATTCCCCCCTTTCGACAACCCTTTTTTTCCATCGCACCAACCACCAAACCAAATGGTTTTCCGAAAGTACGATCCTGGCACAAAGGTTGCAACGGTCCGAATGCTCACTCAGTCTTACTCGCGCTCTACAATCTGCCAAGCGCTTGGCGTCTCGATCTCACCTCAGTCTTTCAACCGGTGGATGCATCTTTATCAGACAACTCGCAGGGTGGTACGAGACCCTTCCCACTATGCAAAGAGAGGTCGTGAAACTTTACTTACCAGCGAAGACCGCAAATTCATCATTGAACTGGTACGATCCAAGCCCGGTTTATTTTTGGATGAACTGCGACAGCGACTGTACGATCAAACTGCAACGCTACTGAGTATCAGTACTCTCCACCGTAATCTAATCGAAAACCTCGAAATCACGTTGAAAAAGGCCAATACGGTAAACATCAAAAAATCCTTAGTGGCCAAGTGGCGATTTGTTGACCGGATGAAAGATGTACCAGCCGAGTACCTGGTTTTCACTGGTATGTTTCTACTTTCTTTGACATCTGTTCCGTATTAAAGGTAGCTGAAGCTCTTTCATGCAGACGAATCCTCAATTTGCTCACGAGACATGCTCCGGACCTTCTCCCGATCAGCCAAGGGGAAACCAGCAAATAGGGCGATCATTGATCAAAATCCCATTCGATTCACCCTCCTCCCTGCGGTTAGCTTCCGTGGTGTACTGGCGATGATGGTGACTGACGAGACTGTCAAGGGGCGTGATTTTGCGCATTTCTTAAAGTATTTGCTCGTAAGTCCATTGGTCTCGCTTCATCAACCTGCTTCATACTGATGAGACAAACGATTCAAATAGCTCCCGCGGATGAACCGGTATCCTGCGATCAACTCAATCCTTGTGTTGGACAATGCACGCATTCATGGAGGCCCTCGCATTGCACAATTGTGTAACAACGCTGGCGTGCTTTTGGTGTATCTTCCAACTTATTCGCCTGAGCTCAATCCAATTGAGCTGTGCTTTTCACAGATAAAATCCAATCTTCGTCGCTCGCAAGCTTTGGTTGGATCCCTGGACCCCAAGTGGGAGATTCAGCGCACAACCTATCAAGTCTCCTCTCCCCGACTCTGCCAAAAGCTCTTCAAAAACGCAGGTTACAATTGCCCCGACATCTCAAACGAGCCCGATCTCTCCGATTTTTACTTCTCCAAATGACTAAAGGCCCAATTTTCTCCACTCTCGGGTAGTATCCCTGATATCGTTGTTCGCTCCGTCACCTATCCCTATTGTTTACCCAAACCATTTCACTATCACCATACATGAGTTTATTAGTTGTACTGTTCTTGGCTTAAGCAATTACACCAATCAAATTGGCTGATGGCTGTCATACAAGATACCGTGAGGACAACTTGCTATGTTGGCCATCTCTTAATGGCCAGCATCTATCACTCATGGGATTGCAGACGTTGAGCAAACATACAGTTCGGGTGGGTTAGCAGAATCAATGAACATATGACACCACACCCCACGCAAATCTGCGCTGGCCTAGCTCCATTGTTGTGTGCGCACAAAGGGGACCCACTACTTCATCAAATATGAGCTCCACCCATGCTAATGCAGCATTGGTGGGCTGTGTAATATCGGTAGATATATGAGTTACCTAATGATGTCTTGCGCGTGGGTCATGTCTTGATGGATACCAGCTATGGCGTGGGCCAGAAGTTATATAAGTGGCTCTAGGACATTGGCAAATGTCCTAGAGTTATTTGTCTTTTGGGAACTTTTGATCTTCGGTAAAATCAAAAATGCCGACCGTTAGTGTGATCTGCTCCGATAACATCCTCTGCCCGGAGACACAGATGGAACAATACAGTCCAAAGCCACCACGCCAAGCCACCGTCTTATTGCAATATAAATTGTTCATACGGCACATCAAGAAAGACGATTTCCCCCACTCTCACTTTGTTACGTTGTCGACTCCGTGGACTGCAATCACACCTATCCGTGAATTAGGGGCTCTATATGTAGATTTACAAGCCACGACTTGGCGCGAATTCCAATCTGCAGCAATCCGGCGAATTGGCCAAGGGAGCGGTTGTCAGCTTGCTACTAGTTCAGAGACAACCTGACTAGAACAATAAATAAAGTAATAATTAATTAATAGAAAATACATATGAAAGAGACATTATTAAATAAGTAATAATGTAACATAAATTATAATACACATAACAAAAAGATAACATTTCAAAATATAAACATTATTACGTAGTAATAATGCAATAAACAAATGTAATAAATAAATAAATAATAAAATAAATAATAACTCAGTAACCTTTGAGATAAGTGAGAATATTATTTCATATTCTGAAAGAGCAAGTAAAGTAACCTAGGGTACCTCAGCCAAAGTACCCTAGAAAACTTACTCCTTCTAATAATAAAATTAACTTAAAGAATACTCCTACTAAGCGCTAAAATACTTACTAGGTATAAACATATGTAATATGAGAGTATTCTAATAAGTAGAAGTCCTCAAAATACGGGATAATTAATTAAATAAACTATGTAATTATCCTTTAAACACATAAATAAAATATTAAATAACATTTGACATAAATATCACGCTGTTTTATAATCTTTGTACTATTATTAACTTATACAAATACATACAGTATAAGTTAAATAATATAATAACACATGAAAAACACGAAACAGGGGATAAAGAAAACATCAGAATACTTCAAACAAGTCTAAAAGAACTTGTACAATTAAAATAAATGACAAGCTCCTTTAATCACGGGAAAATAACAAATGCTGACACTTTTCCCAGGATGTTAGCTTGACAAATAATTGAATGGAGAACTGTAAAAGCGCCCACCATGCAAGTATGATAAGAACTCTCATGGTACAGAACTTTACATATGAAATAACCAAATTAAACAGAAATAAGATTCTGTACTATAATTTGATTATTTCTTTTTTATTCTATTGATCAAGTGATCAATACATGTTGTACATCAAACTAAGAGCTCTTGAAGCGCCCTCAGATGATGTCTACAGATGACTGACAGACTTTATTAATTATTGACAGCCTGTACATATAATAATTTGATAAATTACATCATTTATTTCTACTAAGGATAACTCCTTCCTTGTAGTGTTCCCATAGCCAAAATAACACGTGGTGTTTCGCCATCAGGGCTCCAGAAAGGCATTTAAGAGGCCCTTTCTTCCCCCTGTATTTTGATTCCCCAGCTTTATCAGATTTACACCCAGCATTCCACCAGTCCATCATACTAGTGTCCTGCCCAGTAAATCAGTCTTCAAGACTTCAAAGCCTCTTGTCCTCAACCCCAACTCTGTCCAGCCTTCCAGCCCACCTTTCCAACCGCTTCCAGCTGCTCATTTTACCATAAGAAAGCCCCCCACCTCCTTCCCTCAAAGCCTACTACAGTAAGTCTTTTCCTACTAGGAGTTGTGGCCCTTTCTTAGCCACTATTTCACTGGGACTAAACACCCCTGCTTGCAGGCCCCAGTTTTAAAGGTTCAGTTCTCTGCTTTTAGCACGAACACCTTTGGAGGGAACTAAACACCCCAGCTTGCTGGCCCCTCCATAAATCTTTGATCTTTTAAATATTAATATAAAAGATCAAAAACCCCTTTTTGCCCATATTTATTGCCTTGCACCTTGTGTAGCTAGAAGGATATCAGTCCTTGGCATCACAGAGTGTGACAATTGGGGGTCTGGCCGGGAATTAACCTTTTTTATCTCTGATAACAAATTCCTCACCTTTCCTACTAACTATTTTTACCGTAAAAATATCCCTTATATCACACCAAACCACCCCTTCTTTTATTCCTCATTCTTTCCAGAATAAATACCTCTTAAAATTCGTGATAAACTCCAAAAATTTACATATTTTTTATTATATTTTTACATATAAAAATATAATAAAAAAATATTAAAAAATATCCTACAAAATTCGAAAAAATCAACAAAAATTTATCCCCTTATACATACCACCATCTAGTAGTCTTGGAATAAACAAAGTATGATTATTATATTTATGTATCTCATTCCGGAAATCCTTTAGTCATAAAACACTTGTATAACTCCTACTTGTTTCGTAATACATAACATTTAATCCAACCAACAGAAGCCATCAAAACAGACAAACTCTTGCTGGTCTTCCCCCTCATCACCCAAGCAACCCAAGGAAGTAGTAGCACATGATCGCGTCTAGAGAAATAAACTCAGGCAATATCCAAATCATTTCTTGGAGTGATGTGCGCTTGCGAGCTCACTACTCAACATCATGATTGAGGTCCTTGTTGAGTCTTGCGTCCTTACATCAGTTAGTCTACCAGTACTTGATTCACGGTGTGGTGTAGTTCCACCCAACAGTGATTTTTGATTGCGTGCACAATGACGCTTGACCGACTTCCACCAAGCATGCATGGTGTAGTCGTTACTAATAACAGATCTGTACAAAGTGTTCTCCGACCGGCTCACTTCGATCAGCCGCTTTGTTTTGTGAGAGTCCATCAACCAATATTCAACTCAGCACGTCGCTATACATATTTCGTCTAATAATATTAAACTCCAATGTCATGTGTTGAATTGAGAAAGAATATTGATGTGGTACATAAATATATTGCAACTGACTGGTTAAGCAGTTTATAGAATGTGGGTACCTCGTAACTCTCATTGGAGGTATTTCCAACAACCTGGCCACCTAGTTCATCAAGATCGTCAAAGTTTCATCTCTATTCTGGCTGTGAGCTAATTCTAAGTCTCGGTCAAAAGATGCTCATTTATATTGCCGAACAAAGTTACTACAGGAAAAAATAAAACAGAAAATTAGAAATGGTTGGTTGTCTTTCCAGTTTTGTTTTTGGTCTGTTTCACCACCAATGTCTAATTTGCCTAAGCCCTATTTAAAGGTAGCTTCCTTAGTTCATTGTCACTAGAGAGTGGAAATAAAATTCCTCATCGCTAGCATTATCAGATCGCCTGAGAGATGCTGTATCAACTATAAAATGCACTAAAATCAATGTCTGTAGGTCAGAGTGATCGATCCATTGGCTGTACCTCTTTTCATCATTATTGGTGTAGTCTCTTCAAATCATTCGAGACATTAACTCTAGACTTAATAAAATAAATAATGCAAAGTCGTTTCAAACTCACATGTTTTGTTTGCACTTAGTCTTGAGTTACGCTTAAACCAATCAAAAAGAGAAATTCAGAGGTCCAAACGATTTCCTTGTGCACATTTTTGATGATGGCACTTGATTTCTTCCTGTATAAAAAGAAAATTAAACATTGATTACCCAATTGGGAATTGTTAGAAACGAGTATTCATTTGCCTATAACATCATTTGAGTCAAGGCGGAGATCGATTGAGCATTTACTGGGTATTCTGCACAGTCGAAGCCAATACTGTGTAGATCATAACTCTTTGATATCAGCAGCTAGACACAAGATTAAACAGACATTAATCTGGTGAGAAGGCTATCAAACTAATTCAGATGATACATACATCAATATCGCAATCGCGATTTTAATACTTCTTACATATTAGCTAACTCTTCTTCAAAGACATTCTGGAAGCACTTATTCCATACTTGCACAGGCTACACTCCCCTCGATTTTCAAGCAATCAAACATCCGAGCAGACAGCTCTCTTCAAGTCAATCATAGGTATTGATAGAACCTTCCCCGAGAGCTTTTCCTGAAAAAATTGAGCCCGTCCGACTAATTGTGCTACTACTCTTTATAAATTTAAGTGTGATTGAAATAACTCAATCACAAAGACTCTGGTATCTTCCTCATTTCTGTCTCGTTGTGTGGAAAAAATCCAGTAAAAATTTGTTGATTTTTTACCTGTTATAACTAGTCTACAAATGTTCACTTTGCTACTGAGTTTAAAAAGAGAAAATTATGTCAAACCCAAGAGTACAAATTTGTTATCAGACAAATTCCAACAACACCAATTTCTCACTAAGGATCCTCCTCATTCTAAATTAATTGATCACCTGATAAAATGCAGATCTGACACAATGAACATGAAATAAATAAGTAAAGATAAATAAATAAATAATGATAAATAAAGATAAATAAACAAATAAAGATAAATAAATAAATAAATAAAGATAAATAGTTAAAAATGAAAATAAAAATAAAAATAAAAATAAACATAAAAATAAAAATAAAAACAAATAAAAATAAAAATAAAACAAAACAAAAATCAATAAAAATGAAATCTAAATTGGAAGCAAAATCATTTACAATCAACTCTTTTTTATTGGAAGGAGGTGTCAATCAAAATTCACATTTTGCATTATTTGAGACAAACCAAGTGTGTGGACAATACTATTATTTACTTCTTTCATTATCACTCCTCTAGGAATCTAATGGTACAAATATTACATCTACATGAAAGTATTTATCATAATTATCATTAAAACCTATTGAATTAAAAGGATTATATCAACTTATTAAATTCAGTCTTGTTATAAAACTAAGGTTAACTAATCATCAAGGGCCCAAAAACTATCTGATCCATTCTATATTCTTAACCAAGAACCTATTGTTACAAGATTTATGTTTGAAGGATTACTTTTTATGAAACAATGTTTCTTTGTTTCTTGTCTCAACCCTAGGGATTCTCAAACCCTTACTGCCCCGCTAGAACCTTCTTTCATTATAGGAGATAAATTTTTTATCCACTGTAAATTTTAATAACCTAGGAGGAAATAAGAAACTTAAACCTTCTTTTGTAGGCCCATTTACTATAAAAACACCTACGTGGAAAAAATGCTGTAGAGGTAATATTAAGTGAAGAACTGTCAAGAAAGCACCCAGTCTTCCCAGTAATTTTAGTAAAAAACCTTTAAGCAAAGAGACTGTGAGGATCCTATAGTAATACAAGAACCTATACCTCTGTTAGTAGAACTAGAAGCTAACCACAACTTAAAGTATTGAATATACTTAGAGAAAAGCAAGAAAGAATTAATGGCAAAGATACCAGACTATACCTTGTTAGACACAAAAATAATTCTACGGATAAAGATGAATGGTTACCAGAAAATAATATACCTGATGGTCCCATACACTTGAGGAACTTTAGATTTTCAAGGAGAAAATGATTAGGCTATAAAACTTTAATTCTTAGAAGAATCATCTTAAAGGTAGGGAATGTCAGCTTGCTACTAGTTCAGAGACAACCTGACTAGAACAATAAATAAAGTAATAATTAATTAATAGAAAATACATATGAAAGAGACATTATTAAATAAGTAATAATGTAACATAAATTATAATACACATAAGAAAAAGATAAAATTTCAAAATATAAACATTATTACGTAGTAATAATGCAATAAACAAATGTAATAAATAAATAAATAATAAAATAAATAATAACTCAGTAACCTTTGAGATAAGTGACAATATTATTTCATATTCTGAAAGAGCAAGTAAAATAACCTAGGGTACCTCAGCCAAAGTACCCTAGAAAACTTACTCCTTCTAATAATAAAATTAACTTAAAGAATACTCCTACTAAGCGCTAAAATACTTACTAGGTATAAACATATGTAATATGAGAGTATTCTAATAAGTAGAAGTCCTCAAAATACGGGATAATTAATTAAATAAACTATGTAATTATCCTTTAAACACATAAATAAAATATTAAATAACATTTGACATAAATATCACGCTGTTTTATAATCTTTGTACTATTATTAACTTATACAAATACATACAGTATAAGTTAAATAATATAATAACACATGAAAAACACGAAACAGGGGATAAAGAAAACATCAGAATACTTCAAAGAAGTCTAAAAGAACTTGTACAATTAAAATAAATGACAAGCTCCTTTAATCACGGGAAAATAACAAATGCTGACACTTTTCCCAGGATGTTAGCTTGACAAATAATTGAATGGAGAACTGTAAAAGCGCCCACCATGCAAGTATGATAAGAACTCTCATGGTACAGAACTTTACATATGAAATAACCAAATTAAACAGAAATAAGATTCTGTACTATAATTTGATTATTTCTTTTTTATTCTATTGATCAAGTGATCAATACATTTTGTACATCAAACTAAGAGCTCTTGAAGCGCCCTCAGATGATGTCTACAGATGACTGACAGACTTTATTAATTATTGACAGCCTGTACATATAATAATTTGATAAATTACATCATTTATTTCTACTAAGGATAACTCCTTCCTTGTAGTGTTCCCATAGCCAAAATAACACTTGGTGTTTCGCCATCAGGGCTCCAGAAAGGCATTTAAGAGGCCCTTTCTTCCCCCTGTATTTTGATTCCCCAGCTTTATCAGATTTACACCCAGCATTCCACCAGTCCATCATACTAGTGTCCTGCCCAGTAAATCAGTCTTCAAGACTTCAAAGCCTCTTGTCCTCAACCCCAACTCTGTCCAGCCTTCCAGCCCACCTTTCCAACCGCTTCCAGCTGCTCAGTTTACCATAAGAAAGCCCCCCACCTCCTTCCCTCAAAGCCTACTACAGTAAGTCTTTTCCTACTAGGAGTTGTGGCCCTTTCTTAGCCACTATTTCACTGGGACTAAACACCCCTGCTTGCAGGCCCCAGTTTTAAAGGTTCAGTTCTCTGCTTTTAGCACGAACACCTTTGGAGGGAACTAAACACCCCAGCTTGCTGGCCCCTCCATAAATCTTTGATCTTTTAAATATTAATATAAAAGATCAAAAACCCCTTTTTGCCCATATTTATTGCCTTGCACCTTGTGTAGCTAGAAGGATATCAGTCCTTGGCATCACAGAGTGTGACAGTGGTCCACTGACTCAAGTTCTTTGCGAGGCCCACGACCTTGGTGAGCTTCAGTGGTTGGCTTCAATTTCCGGTAACATGGACTACGCCGAGAATAAAAAGGTGCCGATTCGAGGCCAACTAGACTTTTTGGAGTTTGGCGTACAAGCATACGATGATCACCCAAACAAAATCATGGTTAGTATCATCATGAATGACCCGCTTGCAACTGGTCCTCCTGCTAAGGTGAGGACATATTTTACTTCTCATTTCGCATGGTCATTGCACTTATTGAATGATTAACATTAATAACGATTTTCGTTGTCTTTTATATAGACGATCTGTTCAGCAACCAAACGATCCCTGGTTATTCCCGTCAGTGAAGTAATCGCATCAGTTAGAAATATTTTTATACTAACAGAGGATGAGAGAATCTAATTATAGGTTTTTAACGGTAAATCGGCCAAAAGATCCAATCCCGCGACTACCAATGCAATCGCGGCAGTTGATGCTGATGGGCATGTCAACACGTCCTGGGCCATGCCAGTTATCCCATCCGAAAAGACAACAGTAAGCTCTCTTCTCTATTTATAGTAGATACCCAACTGCCACGATCAATGCTGATGGTGGGGGCTGGTGTCTAATAAATAATCCAACAGACAACCCCCAAGGCCGCCTCCAAAGCTCAAAAGTATCAATTGCCTGCCTGCTCACCTGCTCGTGATGCAGCCGATGATATCAAAGTGATACAATCCCCGCTTCCTGGCCGGCGGGTTGCCTCGGGCCCATCTCCATCCACCTGCGTGAATAACTCTGTTAAACGTCTACCAACCGTGGCCACCACAAACAGGTATTCAGCTCGTCCTGCGCCATTGCACCCCCGGCTGGAGGCGGTCAGCATGGAGAAATACCTATTTGTCGCACACATTGAACCTAACAACACCACTACGCGCCACCGATTGATGGCTCATGGGATAACCCACTGGAGCTTCTTCCGGATGTCCTCTGAGGTTGAACTAGCCACACTTGGATTCCCAATTGGAATCAGCAGGTTGCTTTGTGAAGGTGTTGCCCGATTAGAGAACTATGTTTTACATCAAGCACCCTAATCTAGCCATTATTTATGTATTTAGATCAATGATTAGGGGTGATTAGATGAAAGATTAGATGAAAGATTGACTGATTCTGCAAAAACATCTCATGTGACGATTTTTCGCATGCAAAACCGACTGGATGATTGTAAAGAATCAATTCCTATCTGATATCTTTTCCTCCCGATGGACTGATTCCATCAGTCCAAATGTAAATAACTCCTTAGACCAAGTAGGTGTCCTGATATGCATAATTTGTCATTCACTTATCTAGTGGTCATTTAAGTGAATGAAAGAGAAACTTCAGACAAGCACATAACATCAACATTTATCATTTTTATGTCGACTGAAGAGAAACATAACTGTGCCGAGTCAACCAAAGAGAGAAACATAGGATAGACTATCACGAGCTATCAACGTGATCTACAACGTGATCTACAATCAAAACAAGTAACATGAACAGTGCGATGGGGCAGGAAGACTGATCCAGTCCTAAGTGAAACATTAAAATATTAAGAAGTTGGACGGCGAGCAAGGCTGCGTTGGTATCGAGATACATTCCGACGGAGCTTCGCAAGGGTCCCAATTGTCAAACCTAGCTTATTGAGGTCGGAAAGGGGCATGTAGTCGTGAGAAAACATCATGTAGCTATTGATTTCATGGCGCTCTAGGACCTGCATGGTCTGCTCCACATTGACAATCCCGGCGAAGCGCAAGTAGTCCATGAGCGAGCCTTGAGATTCACCAGATGCCGAATGCTGGGAAAGCGGGCTCGAAGGAGGTTGATCAGGTGGGGGCGATTTGTGCATACGGCTTGGCCTTGCATGAGGTGCTTGTGAGTTCCCAACAGTGGCTTGGTATACCTCTATCATAGCTGCTACCATCTCGCTTCGATCAAAGTGAGGTGGTGGCAGAAGTGGTTGAGGCAGGGGCTGAACTTGAGGCTGGCGGGGGGCATTTTGGTTGTAGAACTTCAGAGATGGCGGAGGGGATATTAGACTGACCCCGGGCTGCCGACTATGCTGTAAAAGGGAATGTAGGATCAGCTTTAGTAAATGTGAAGTGTACGAAACGGCTCACAATGGCTTTTGCCCACAAAGTGACATTGCCTGATGTCAGGATAATGTGTCGGTCCACGTCTGTTGGATGAGGGTACACAGTGTGATATTTGTCAACACCAGTGTTGCTGCTGTAAAGTTGGAATATTTCTTCTTCAATGATCGCACGAGCGTCAAACCCTTCGTCACATGAATCAGCCTGAATGCACGGGCAGAGAGATGAGGCCATTAGTTGCTTGCGGGTGATGATTAAATGTTCAATATTTGGGAGACTCACGTCAGAACCGTCAGGCCCCAAGTCAGCAAGAGGAGAAATCGGTTCCAGTTGCGAAAGAGATGGAGTCGTTTGGGATTGAGCTGCTGCCGCTGAAGCGCGTGCTTCACGGCGCCGTACGGTTTCAGCCATTAGATCTATGTTTTCAGCCAGGGCGGCCTTATCATGGGGGTTTGGCATACTGATTACAACGCCACCTCGAACCGCACGAGTTGATGATATAGCTAGGATCCAGGAATCGAACGCGGAGTGGTTGGCGATAGATATGGATTGACCCTTTGGCCAATTGGGGTTACGAAGGATGAAGGCACTCCAGTTGACTGCGGGGGGAGAACATTTGGTGCTGTCCTCAACCAGTTTATCGAATTTGGGGTATGCTGTTGAGCAGGCTGCATAGACTAAGGGGCGAAAGCGGTCCCAGTTGATGTTTGACGGGTGAAAGGTAATTGTAGTATCCTTTGGCGACCTAATGGCTTTCCATACGGTTTTTTTGAGCCGGTTTTTTTTACTACAATATATAACGAAGCTGATATGGCAGTAGAATACGTGAGATGAAACCGTTTCTTTCATCCGAAAGGGAATAACCAAGCTGGGTAACTCCTCATCTTCTGATTCAAATGAAGATGGCCGGGGTAGGTTTGTAATGGGCAAGGAGGCCGTAGGTAACGAATCATGGTGAAGGCCACCCGCAACGGTCTGGGAAGGAGGGCAAGAGCTTTTCAAGGGAGGCCGATCGATGGTGTTGTAAACTGGAGCAATTTCAAGCTGGCCGTTTGGGTTGGTAGAGAGTTGTCTGGAAGGTGGGGGAAAGCATGGTGAATGCGGCGGTTTATCATTACGGAATTGGTTTGGAAATGGGTGGTAGTTGGAGTCGTCGGCCATTCTAATCGCTTCCGGCTCGAGTTGGTTTTGGTTTCTTCCTAAGAGATCATGTAACTTGGGTTAGTCTTAATACAGAAAATCATTTAGAAAATAATGGGGATGGCTCCGGAAGCAGGCATACCAAAATGAGAGCTCCATAGAGCAACTAGAAATTTGGCTGGCGTCAGTGGCATTTTGAGGTAGGTGGAGATCTTACTGGTGGGGAGTGCACAGCTCAGATCCAAGGCCCACAGTTAGTTGGCAGGTCATGCATGTGACGGCATGCATATCCCATGCTGTTGTAGGCGAGGTATCCAGTGGATTTTCAGCATTTTATGTGATTTGCCTGGATTTGCCAAAACAAAAAAAACTTGATTCGGCTCCAAGCTTTTTGAAAAAGACAATATGTAAACAATGAAATTCTTGAACTTGCCCCTTTTTTGATGACTACAGCAAATTTCCCAGGCTCAAGCGGGTTCTCCTTGTCCACCTCGCCAGTGGCAAGGAAAGCATGTGCGTTGAAGTCAAGCACAACCGAGCTGTTGTTGGTAATCCTATTTATGTCAAGCTGAGTTGGAATATTCCATCGATGCATGCGAGCCAGCGTATTATGTTTGGCATCTGCATTGCGTAAGCAGATTGCAACAATCTTGCTGCACCTCTTGGGGACTAGGTTGTTGGATGAACTATCTGGGTTTGAGTGATTTGGATTCCTGCATCGTTTGCGTTCGTTTCCATGGTGAAGTTGAATTTCACTGTCATGATCGTGACGGTGGCGAAGTAAGTTGTCCAGGTGCAATTGGTGAGTATTAGTGATCCACTTGAGAGAAGACTGGCGCTCGAAATTGAATACATCAATTATACTCATCGGGATTTGTGAATTCAATGCTACATAGACAATTTTTATCATATGTTTAAGTTAGATCAAATCGTTAAAAGCATTATCTAGGATACAAGTTTTGAATCTTGCCTTGTGGGTTAAGGAGATTCTCAATTGACACCCGACTGATTTGGGCCGTCTTGGTTTCCAACGATTGGTGAGTATCCTCATCAAATATGAGTTGGTGATCAAGGGTGCAACGATCTCCCGCAACCAATGCAGCTTCTTTCATGTCATCCTGTAGGTTGTCAGTTGATTGAACTTCAGTTTTGGCTTGCTGATACTGATACTGCTTTGTTATGCTGAACGATACATCATCTGAACATTTGTCAGTGAAAAAAGTGTAAGTAAAATTTATATTTCTTTCATATCTTGATGGGAACTTGCCATGGTGACCACTGAAGTAGGCTGATGAATCAACACTCTCTTCGCTTGATACTTTCTGCATTCCAGTAAATTTTATAAGGGTTTCGGCTCGCTTTTCAGCCAATTGAAGAAGCTCATCAATCTGTTCATTACTAGGAAAATTTTCAAAGTGTTGGTGACAATTGGATCACAAACAAGTGATTCGGAAAATGAGTATTGATATCCTGCAGGGGTTTTTTAAACGTTAGGATGTCAGAGTTTGTGGAATAGTATTTATGAGGAGAAAGAGACTTGACCAACCTGAATGAATGTGCTCTGAATTTGGGAACTTGACCTTTCCAGTCATGATGCTCCGGACGATGATGAAGATCTTTGGCATCATCTGCCTTGCATCCAAAACAGTGAAATTTGGTAGGATGACTCGCATCCATCCAAAAATATGCTCACAAGACTCGGTTCCATGTTTCCAAGGCATCAGGGGGACATCGGGGTAGTATTCACGGTGCGATAAAACTAAGCTGAGTAGAGAGTGTGCAAGTACAGAAAAAATCTTGTGGCTTTGATGTGAAACTCCATTCCGATTGAAAGACATGACACCGCCAGTACTTCTCTCCCGTTCCAGGAGAAACTCATGCCATCGAATCAGGAAAAAATGAGATGTGTACACCGAGAGGATTCGATCAAAGTGACTAATGGTTTGGTTCAACCATGAATCACAAAGCTCTCCCATAACAAATAAGTAAACCGCTAGTCCGGTACAATCTTTGTTCTCTAGGGCAATCCTTAAGGTATCTTCATTTAGCACTCGGTAGGCACGTCCATCGTCTTGTTTGTCAGAGTTGAATACATCCTTTGTGTATAGAGATGATTGTTGACTCTCCATGAACTTCAAGTATAAAACAAGCAAAAACTGACTATATAACAGGCTAAAAAGGCTGGTTGATATGGTGGGTAAAAGCTGGTAAATGTATATGAAGATGGGGATACAATTTCGTGGGAAGGAAGGGATGTTTATATATCTATTCTGGGCTCTTGGGGGCGAAGCAGAAGCTCTGTTTTGCCTGGTCTAGTTTTCTACTAAGCCCTAGTTACCTGTATAACTGGTTTGGTTACGGTAGGGCTTAGTTACATGTTTCAAAAGGCCCAAAGTAGTTTAATGTTGCCAGTAAGGTGAATAAATTTGTGTCTTCCTTCCTTTTGGACCAGTAGTCTATTTACAACCAACCAATTGGGCTATCTTGGCCTTAGTAGGAAAAGTATGGTCGCGGCGTTGGTTGTGGCTTTTATTACAGGTGCCAGGTACATGTAACTATGGAAATTATGATTTAAACCTTATTTATGCATCATACCCGAACTTTATTAACCTTAATTACATAGTCTACTAGCATATTTTTAAGGTTATGTAGATCTTTAAGTCATATAAAAACTTGAAGGCCTTGTGAAGGGATATGAAGGAGTAATAATTAAGGGGTACTTTTGCTGAGCTACCCTAGGTTAATTTACATGTAGATTCAGAATCTGAAATAATATTCTAAGTTTTCTTTATATTTTAGAAGATATATCTAGATTCTGTGTTATATGTTTTGTTTTTAATAATTTCTTTTGAAACAAAAGACGTAAGGTGTTAATTCTTTTGAGACTAAGAATATAAGTTGTATATTGGTATAACTTGCTATGGTCAGGTTGTCTCTGAATTATTGGCAGGCTGACACATCTCTTAATTTTGAATCAGCCACGAAAACAAATAGAAAATGACCATCAAACTCAGTTTTTTTTTTTTTTAACATAAAACTCATTTGATCAGGCTCTTTTTGGTCCAAAATTTCACCTTTGGTTCAAAAAATGAGGTTCATGTACTAAAACATAACAATCAGTTTCCATAAGATTGGATGAAACAAGCAGTGTTAACCAACATTGAAACCAAAAACACTTTTTTTCAGGATTTCAGCTCTTGAAAATGAGGCTATTAACGGGATAGCTTGAGGGACCCTGAGAAAGGACCAATGAGCTGGGCTTACTGGGTAGGTGCAAGTTAGGTAAGCTCAGACTTTATCTTATATTTCAATCAAGATTAGTAGACTTAAGTATTGCTAAATAGAGAACACCCTCTCAATATTTACAGGGGGACTATTAGACATGACTTGTCAAAAGAAATGGAATAAACAATTCACTTGAGATTGAAAGTAACTTGCAGGGCAACAGCACAGGTGGAACGTGATAGGTGATAGAGCAGACATGGACTGAGCCACATTTTCAGACATGAACAGGAAAGGAAAAGGGGACTGGAAAGGTGAAAGTAACAGGAGGCTGAAAAGCTGGCAAGGAAGGAGAAGAGGGATTGCACAGAAGAAAAGCCTAGAATTCTAATGTATTCCATATAATTATCCTTCCCATTGATAATATGAATATTATTCAATAGTTTTTATTCAAAGACAAAATGGATTAAATTTTAAAATCAATTTTCTGTCAAAAACTCAAGGTATCTAGTTACTGCAATTACTGGGAAACAAAGGAAATAATTAAAACTCACCCAATTTTTCTTCATTTGTCAAAACATGAGTTTTGGTATCTGTTTTGCTCAAAGGATTTTTGATTTCTACACCTAATGAATTTGATGGATGATTGCATGCCAATTGATACCATTTGAACTTGGATTTAACAAAGAAAATTCACAAAGATTCAAAACACAAACCTGCATTCAATCCATGCAGTGCCTCCTTTTGGAATTCTATATTTTTACTGTTTTTTCCTTCATCTGAGATAATAAATAAATTTGTATCATCTGTATTAACATTGAGACAATAGGGGGTATCATATATGACCAAATACAAAATTAAAACCAGTGAATCAGTTTTTTTAACAAAATTTCACTTTTGAGACTTTTAAATCATTTTATATTCATATCCATGGTTTATAAAAATGGTGGATTTTCAAAACCAGTTGATTAGATAATGGTGGATTGGTTCATATTTGATACCCCCTAATAGCTTCAAAAAAAAAACTGAAAAACATGAAAACTAACCAAGAGATTCCTTGACTGCATGAATGAATTTTTGCAATATATTTTGAAAATCATCTACACATTTCTCTGCACCAGAAACATAATTAACATTTACCACCAGTATTCTATCAGCATTGAATGGTAGCGTATTGATTCAATTACTGGTAAACAAAGGAAAGGAGTAAAACTCACTCAAATTCTCTTTATTTAAGAAAGAATTATTTTTAGAAATTTCTTGTATCCTAGGTTTAATGTGTTCTAAATCTAATGAGTTTGACAGATGATTGAATTTCAATTTAGATTTTTTGACCTTGGATTTAACAAAGATAATTCAGAAAGATTCAAAACACAAACCCTCATAAAATATATGCAGTTGTCCATTTTTAATATCTTTGTTTTCAATGGATTTTAATTCTTCTCAGAAAATAAATAAATGTTTATCATCCACATCAATACTGAGAAAATAGTCAAATATGACCAAATCCACAATTAAAACCAGTGAATTAGTTTTTGCCACAAATTTTCATTTTTGATAATTCTGAACCATTTTATATAGATATCCATGGTTTGTGAAAATGGTGGATTTCAAGATCCAGTTTATTAGATAATGGTGGATTTGGTCATATTTGATACCCCCTAATTGTGTAATATGACCAAATCTACCATTATCTAATCAACTGGTTTTGAAAATCCACCAGTTTTAAAAATCATCAATATTCACATAAAATGGTTCAAGATTCTCAAAAGTGAAATTTTGTGGAAAAACCTAATTCACTGGGTTTAACTGTGGATTTTATCAAATTTGATACCCCCTAATATTTTCAAAAAAAAAATGAAAAAATGAAAACTGACCTTGAACTTTCCCAATTTCCTCAATGAGATGTTCATGCATGAGTTCAAGGACTTGAGATATTTGTTCTGCACAAACAATTTGAATTAAAGTTTAGAATCAATATCCTCTCAACATTAAAAGGTAGGCCAGTTACTGCATTTACTGGGAAGCAAAGGAAAAGAGTATAGCTAACCAAATTCATCTTTATTTATCAAAGAGAGATTTGAATCTTCAGAGAAAATAAATGAAGGTTTACCATCCTCATCAGAATTGAGATAATAGTTTAACAAAAGATGATTGAAAACACAAAAACTGACTTTGCATATCCGTTTGTGCCTGAATGAGTTCCTTATTATATAGGTGAAGTGTTTCAATTATTTGTTCTGCACCACAAATTGAATTCAAGTGTAACATCAATATTTTATCAACATTGAAAGGTAGGGCAGTTACTGCAATTACTGGGAAACAAAGGAAAAAATTATAGCTAACTTAATTCATCATTATTTATCCAAGTGAGTGTTTTGGTACTTATTTGGCCCAAGAGTTTATTGATTTCTACATCTAATAATTTTGATGGGTGATTGGATGCCAATTTAGATATTTTGAACTTGAATTTAACAAAGATAATTCAAAAAAATCCAAAACACAAACCCTCATCCAATCCATCCAGTGCCTCATATTGAAATTCTTTATTTTCACTGAATGTCAATTTTTCTGAGAGAATGAAAAAAATGTGTATCATCCACATCAAAATCAGAACAAGAGTTTCAAATGAAAATTAAAAAGAATGAAAACTCACTTGGAAGTTCTTCTTGTAACAATGAACTGCTTAGACCACTTTCAACTGTTGGCTCACCTGTAAAATCAATGAATGAATTGGTAGTATCAAAGTTCAAAAATGAGTAAATCATTTTACAGTCAGATGAACAAGTCTACCTACCATGAACCAAGACTTCTAAATCTTGTGTGGTTGGACTGACTTGCTCTGCAAGATTAACATGTACCATTCGTTTAACAAGATTCTTTGAATGGGAAACTGGAAGTGCTGAAGCATGGTAGCAATGTAAGAACTGAAGAGCAAGTAGGATATTGGTTAATAACATGCTTATCTTAAGCTTTTTTGTGTGTTTTTCAAAATTCAAGCAGATGACTGACTGATGAGTCTGAAGAGAAAATGGCGAAGTTCTTAGAGCACAAGTATTTATGTTCTTGATTATGCCATCATTTTTTGGTAAAAGGAGGAAAATACAGACAGTGTTAGAGTGGCCTTGCATGTAAGACAAATATTTTTCTGTGAGAACTGTATACCAACTGTTATATCAATTTGTATTGAAACCAAGATGAAAAAAAAGTAATTTTTACTCTCTTTCGCTCTGTGTTTTGATCAAATCATGATGTAAATCAGCCAAATGTATCTTCTCCCAGTTTAATTGTTCCAGTTGATTCACCTAGCAATGTAAAACAAATCGAGATATGCTGCCATAGGTTCTGTAATCAAAACTGGATGGAAAAAATGTTGAAACAAGTTGGTAGCATGTCAATCTGGCTCAGGTTTCATTTAAATAAAGCTCTAAGGTCTGGTGAAAGCCCCTTTTGTTCCAAAAAAGGAATCATGTGTGTGTTTTAATGCCGTACATAACTATGTAAACATGTTTCAAGGGGCGGTGTATGCTTCATGGCTGATTTGGTTTGTCATTCAGAGGTGTGTCTCCGTGCCCATGGATACAGCACACCTGGAATACAAGCCTTGTATGACCAATTTTGGGGAAACAAATTGACACGAGAGTGAACACATCCTGTGTCATGCTTACATGGATCATGTCTGCTCTACATAAAACAGTTGAATGTGTTGTAAGCCCTTTTTCGTTCCAAAAAAGGATTGAATGTATTCATACACCATAGATGACTCCTATATGTAGACATAGTGCAACGGGAGGTGTACACCTCTTCATGGATGCTACATCTTGTCATTAAGAGGAGTGTCTCAGTATCTATGGATATACAACTACCTGGATTGAACTAAAAAGATGAAAAAAAACACTCCTACAACTTGTTCCAATGCCCAATGGGAATTTCAGCTTGCTGCGAGTTCAAATCAAAGTAAATTAAATAATTTTGATGTTTAATCCAGAATGTATGGGTTGTATTGATTTCTGGGCAATGCATATGAAGTTTGCACAACCACAGCTACATATTCCGGTACTCTCCTCAAGTTCAAGAGTTGAATTTTTTCCTCGCCAACTCCAAAATCATTGTTGTTACAAGTCAAGAAATCTTAATTGACTGTTGAAAAAAAAAGTTAATATTCTGTTTCTAGTTTTTCAAATTCACCCCTTGCCAAGACCAAGGATAATCAAAAGGAGCCCAATTATAAGTGGCATAAAGTCCCATGTTTCACCTCGCGTTTGCTTACAATTATTTTTTCATTTCTCTTATGATTCTTTATTGACACTCTTTACATCGCTTCTCAGGATATCTAGTTACATTTCATCATCCCCTATATCAGATTGTCTTATTGGTTTACTCAAGCGTGGTAGTGAGGACTAGAACTGCCTAAGGTGTACTTGAGATTGGCTCCTTTATCTAAAATTTATCTTACCCTTACTCTCATAGTCTCAATTTATGTTTGCACACTAGTCGTCGATTTTCTTTCTCTCGATTATCGTCATATAATTGCGCGGACCCTGATATCTTAACATTAAGTATTCTTTTTCCGCAATATTTTTATCCATATGATCTCCTTTGTGATATTGCCAATTGATTTGTATTCAGCCTCCGTCGAAAAAAATCATAGGGTTGCCTGTTTCATTGGCTTCCACAATATTAGATTTATATTGAGTAACACAAGGTTCCTGGACACAGAACTTCTCAACTCCGGACATCCTAAAAGGTGAGCCTCTCCCTTCAGAGATACCAACGTCAGAATAACTGCACACCCACCTCCCAATGAACTGCCAGGGTTCTTGGGCAACTCTGAACATGCTGGAATCTGGTCGCCAATGTCAATAAGAAGAGAGAAGGAGGTATGGCGGGTGGATAACTGTAATCTAGGTACAATGGGATTGTGCCCAGGGATTCTTGCAACAAGGATATCATCAGGAATTTTTGAGGGCTCCACAGTATGCCCTGATGACATTATTGAAATTGCTGAAATCTTCACTTGCATATTCTAAGGAGAAAGGAATTGTCAAAATATTAATGATCCTCTGCGAAGACCCCCCCCCCCCCCCCCCAAAAAAAAAAAAAAAAAGAAAAAGAAAAAGTAATCAGATGGCTTCCAGACATTTAATTTGTAATGGTCTCCAAATGTTGAATAGTTTTGTTACCACTTGATAAAAAACACTCGATTGATGTTAATCAATTAGTTATTATTTCAAGGCCAACAGAGGGACGAGGTTCTATGCTGCAGGAAAATGTGAAAGGAACCTGCCAGGGCAACACTGATGGACAGGGAAATTGGGGGGAATTGGCGGAGGAGGGGGGAAGCAGAAGGCAGGAGTGGGAGTTGAGCTATCTATACCTATCTAGTAGTAGGACATCATCCAAAAGGAAGTGTTAAAGTAGTTTATATATATTTTTTTAGTTAAGAAACATACTCAACTCATTGAAGACACCATTTTCAAATCCCTGATTTAAATACCATTGGTAAACAGTATGCCTCTGCTTTCAGAGATCCGCTTATCAAGCAAAATCCAAACCTTTGAAAATTCAACCCTAATGTTGAGAAAAGTTTTACAACACAATATTTTGATTGATTTCAGGAATTTGTAGAAGGAGAGAGATGTAACCCAATGTAAAGGCTACACCAAGACCACCATCCAAGGTGAGTACTAACAGCTGAAACTCCCATCCAAACAAGCGATCTTATAATTGAGATTGTATGGACTGATGTGAAGACCTAAGAGAAATATTGAGAAACGCTTTGTCAACTAAAGCCCAAACAGTCAATCAACACCTTGGTACAACAATGGCTTTATAGGATCCACATCACCGTCTATCGCTGCACTTTGTTTGTTACATTCTGTACGAAAAGATGGATTACTTTTTCATGCTTCTATCTAGACCTGGATCATGGGTTATTTCCCTTTCAATTCTCGACGTCGGTCTTCGACTACTACTTTTGATCGTTGAGATCTAGTCTATCTATATCATCAGGGAAAAAGTCAATACAGATTCCCGAAAAGGTTGGTGTACATGCGGTTTTGGGAAATTTGATATACCGGATAGACATGCGATTGGTTGCAGAAGTTGGCTCAAGGTGCACGATCCTCACGATGACCTCGATGAGGTGATCCACGCCGGTGGGGCCGTGACGAGTCTTCTTGACGGCGATGTGGGCGTGGAGATGGAGACGCCCTTCGCTGGGACCGTCGAGAAGGGGGAGAACGGGATCGATAGCCAGAACGTGAAGGAGAACGAGAGCGATAACGAGAACGAGAAGGGGACCGAGAACGTCGGGAGCTTGTAGCAGTTCCTTTGTGAGGTTGTGAATCGCGCTGCCGGGTACGAGAGCGAGAACGAGACCTTTCGCGTCTCCCAGTCGACGAGATA
The DNA here is from genome assembly GCA_007896445.1 of Puccinia hordei. Lineage (NCBI taxonomy): Eukaryota > Fungi > Basidiomycota > Pucciniomycetes > Pucciniales > Pucciniaceae > Puccinia > Puccinia hordei. The sequence goes on along the minus strand of RDRW01000181.1, from coordinate 65,199 downwards.
TCTTTGTTTGCGCTATCTGATACTCTAGCCCCGCTTCGATTGCCCCATCCTGAATCCCTGCCACGAGGTGGGACAAAGCTACCTCGGTGGGCATAACCACTCGGACCATCAGCTCTTGATCCGTTTCTTTGTGAGTTATCAAAGCCCTGGTTGCCACCCCGATTATTTCCGTGATTTCGTTCACGACGTCGGATTTCCGCCAGCTTGCGCTCTTTTTCTGCTTCTTGCTCTTGCCGTCGTTTGATCGCAGCCTGAGCCTCGAGATCTGCTTCCTCCTTCTTACGCATCTCTTCTTTCTTTTGCTCGATAAACAACGCAGGTACCTTGAGGGGTGACTGCTGGGCAGAGATTAATAGGGCCCAAAGTTCTGACATGAAGGGTCCCGTCTTCGACTCCAAAAACCCAGTCAAATTTATCTGCATTCTTTTAGGATCAACGATCTGAAAAACGAAAAGGATATTTTCAGTTTCAGGCTATGTGGAAACACAGTTAGAGATATTAAGGGTTCTTTTCAAAGAATGAGAATGATTGATAGCAAAATTATAATCACGGGGCTGGTAGGATCATCTAATAAGCCGTTAACATATTCAACTACCACTTCGTCTTCGAAACCGAGCAGCTCCATGATTTTGTCTGTAATCCATGGTCTCATGACCGAAAGTTCAACCTTTCGCATGTCGACCTGGAAGTTCAGCGAAGATGCGGAATCAACCCTCGATGGATTTCGGTACGAAGGGAATCGAGCTGAGGAAGGAATCGCGCTACACACTTTTTGGTCCAATTCTTTAGGAAAATTGATTGACTTTAGGAGAGATTTCTCCTTGTCTTTGAACCGGGTATCCTACGGAATTCGATCAAAGCAATACATTGCGATGGTTTTCAGCAAACAAGGAAAATCGGACAATTGAGAGACAGGAAACAGCTGACTTGTTCGCTTGATGTGCCTTTGAAGAAACCTTCAAGCCATGAGAAAACAAGGCGACTGATTCAGATTTAAACCTAAGAGAATAAGGTTGCATGGGCTTACCTGCATCACCCATCGTCGAGTAAGATATTTGGAGAGGATGCCGAAGGTACCGTGTCAACAGAAATCTACAAAACCTCGTCAACGGGTTTCACAGCAGATTACACAATATTTTCCTGTGACACTGTGATCGGACTCAACAAGGGTACCATTATGTTCTAATGGGAACAAGAGTCTTCCAAGCTCAACAAACACTCAAGAAAGGATGCCCAAAGTGTGTTACATACTCCTGTATTTCCGTCCCACCCACCCATGTTTGGAAACTACAGCAGATTGGCTAACCAACTATACTCTTCCCAGCAAGGGAAAAAAATCTTCACAGGGATGATTGAGTTTTGGTTTTCATCTACTACGTCTTAAAAATAATGATTTGAATCAATCCAAGGCTATATACCCGGTTTGACCAAGTAAATCCCCCCACCCGCATTTTTACCGAGTTTTTTCCAGGTACTTCCAGGCATTTCCCAGGTTTTTTTCAATAAAAAATCATCCATGGTTGTATTTATAATTCTCATGAATTTTGGTCATGAAATAATTGATTTTTATCTGAATAAGTTCTTTTGTAACTGTTTTTCTGTTTGCCTTATTTAAATTTTTGCACCTGGTTTTCCTTTTCTATGCTCTATTTTTTATTTTATTTTTGCTTTTATGAGCAATTTACAGTTGTTTTTTAGTCTCAAAAAAAGAAGGCACAAATTTTGGGCCTCTGCAGCGCTTTTGAATGCATTTTGAAAGATTTCTAAAGGTGAAAATATCTGATAAACAAAGAATGATATGTCTGCACATCCATTGGAAGCACACAGAATTTTGCATAAACTGTGAAGCCTGAAACTTTGAGAACTAGTGTGGCATTAGAAAATCAAACATAGAGCACAGTTTAATTAATAGAAAAATGAGTCCAATACATACAAGCTGTTTCTTAAAAGCCCAAAAATTCTGATAGCTTCAGTATTTTTGTTTTCCATACTAAATATTTTCTATGCCCTGGATTTTTAGCAATGATGTATGTTTTTATACTTGCATAAACAAACCTAGAAACCCTCCAACCCCTAATATCAACTTCAACTTGACCCTCAAATACTCCAAACCACCTGGGCTATTATTAAAAAACATAAAATAGAAATATTGTATAAATTAAAAGTTAACATAATAGTTCAAAGAAAGACAAGAGTTCCCACACACCAAACAATTGGCGTGTGGGACCCGCACACCAAACAATTGGTGTGTGCAACCCGCACACCAAAAATTGGTGTGCACTCCCACACGCCCCTTTTTTTTGGCGTGTAGGCCCCGCACGCCAAAAAAAACAGGTGTGTGGGACCCGCACGCCATTTTTTTTGGCATGCGGGTTGGTGTTGGCGTGCGCCTATCAACGCCCCTTTCAAGGTGATCTTCTTCCCTTTTTTATATGTGGCTGGTAGCAATAGCTCCCACAATTATGGTTGGTAGTTGTGGATGAATTCTTCTTTGTGTAGTCTAAGATATTCAAGGTAGTATTGGATAAGGTTGGTGTTCACCTTAAGTTTCACTGTGATGGAATAGAAGTAGTATTAAAAAAGACAATTTGTATTGATTTTTTCATTTTTTCATCTTTTTATCAATTTTTGTTAGTATAAAAAATGAGATTTTTCATTCTTTTAGCCATTTTTGGGTTGTAGGTAAGAGATATGTATTTTTTGGACTTTTGAGTATGGAAAATTCACTAGAGGATTGAGGAGATTTTAAGAAAAGAAAACAAATGGATTATAAAAAGGAGATATTTTTTTATTTTTGTTTGGGTTTGATAGATGATTTTTGTGGTGAATTTTGTCAAAAATGAAGTGGCTAGGTAAGGACTAATTTTTAAGTGTGATAGGGATTTGATAATTCCTGGCCCCCAAATTGTCACACTCTGATATTACAAGGGGTGTTGATAAACTCATGCCCACACCAGGGCCAGGCCCCTCAAAAAAAGGGTGTGCAGCCCACACACGCTTTTCAAAAAGGGCTGCACACCCTTTTTTGAGCTTCTGTATGCCCATAGATGGGTGTGAAGATCACACACACCCATCTAAAGGAATGTGTCAACTTTATAAAGACAGGCATGCATCTCACACACCCTTTTTGAAAAGGGCATGTGGGCTGCACACCTTTTCTATGTATGGAGGCATGGGGCGTGCCCCATACCTATATACATAGGATGGGTGTGCCAACCACACACCCCTAGACCGGCTGATGGCATTGAATCCACATCCAGGATTCAATGAAATCACACCCCCGCACATCATCCCTCCACTCTGAGAGATGACCTCTGGTTGAGAGATACACATCTCTCAACCAGAGGGAACCCCTCTGGTAACAAGATGTGTATTTTTTGACTGGCCCTCTGGAAAATAGATACAAATCTCTCAACCACAGGGTTTCCTCCAGTAAAGAGAGGTCTATCTCTCAACCAGAGGGATTCCCTTGGGTTGAGAGATACACATCTCTCAGGGTGGAGGGATGATGTGGGGAGGGGGGGGGGGTGATTTCATTGAATCCCAGATGTGGATTCAATTACATCATCTGGTCTAGGGGTGTGCGGTTGGCACACCTTTTCCTTGACAGGAGCATGGGGCTGGATGCCTGTCTTGGGGTAGGTGTTTCATTCCTGCAGATGGGTGTGTAAGCTTCACGCCCATCTATGGGTGTTCTAACACCCAGAAAAGGGTGTGCCCCCGGCATGGGTGTGTGTTTATCAACAACCAATTCCAAGAACTTTAATTCTTTTAACTACACAAGGTGCAAGGTGAACAATAAGGGTGTGATGGGCTTTTTTTAGAGATATCAAAATATAATAATACATTCTTCAAGGAGAGGCCTGCAAGCAGGGGTGTTTTAGTTCCCTCCACACACTGCAAAGAGGGTTGTATTGCTTAAAAACCCCCGCAGTAATGTTGGCTAGAGCCAACCAATATAAGATTGGTCTGGGAGACAGATCTTATATTGGCTGGGCCCACAGGTACATTAAATGGCCCTTTAAATGTATTGGGAGGCTCAGCCAATACAAGATTGGTTTCACAGACCAATCTCATATTGGTTGTCTCTGGCCAACATCACCGCAGGGGGTTGTAAGCAATACAACCCATTTTGCAGTGACAGGTCCCAAGTCAATACTTTTCTGCTAAATGTCTGAAAAATGCTTTGTTAATTCTAACAAGGAACCTTCTATCCATTGTCCACACAATCATGTTACTCCTCCCTGATGATTTTTGGTTTGTTTTATTGTTCTCCCTTTTTTGTGATTGTTTCTCCTCAGTGTTGGAATGCATCCCACTAAGTGATTCTAACCCTGGTATATCCCCTGCTTTAATAAGTTTGACCAAGTCTTCTGAAAATTTGAATAGCACTAATTATAAAAACAATAAGAATTATGTTGAATTCTGTGATGACAAGAAAAATTAGTATTCTAGCTACACAAGGTGAAAGAGAAAGTATAGAGTAAAAATTGAGGAATTTTTCTCAGCTTTCTACTGGTTCAGAGACAACCTGACCAGAATTATTAATATAAATATAAAGTCAAAATCCAAAAAGTATTAATAAAAGAAAGAGAAATTATCACACTGTCAATTATCTATATTAAGAATCTACACCAACTTAGGTTTTTGAGAAATTCACACCCTTTGTTGGGCTTCAAAAAGCCTGTAGATGGGGTGTTGATAAACGCACACCAACAGCGCACGCCAATGGCAACCCGCATGCCAATTTTTGTTGGCGTGCGGGTCCCAAACACTGATTTTTTGGCATGTGGGATGCTCACGTAATCAAACCGGTCCACTGGTTCAATTACGTGAGCAGATCCCCACATGCCAAAAAAATTGGCGTGTGGGACCTGTCAGGAGGAGTTCCTCCTGGCTGGCCAACAAGATTTCCCACACACAAATTTTGTTGGTGTGTGGGGATCTGCTAACGTAATCAAACCGGTCCACCGGTTTGATTACGTGAACAAGTCCCACACCCCAAAAAATTGGCGTGTGGGATCTTCAAGCCAAAAAAAAAAGGTGTGCGGGTTGGCGTTGGTGTGCGTTTATCAACACCCCTGTAGATGGCCATGAAGCTCACACACCCATTTACAGGTGTGTGAAACCCTCTGAAAGACAGGTGTGCAGTTGGCACACCCCTAGACCAGCTTATGTCATTAAATCCCAATATGGGATTCAATGACACTTCCCCCCCCCCCCCCCCCCCCGCCCATCTCTCAACCAGAGGGATGCCTCTGGTCAAGAGATAAACATACCTCAACCAGAGGCACCCCTCCAGTTGAGAGAAACACATCTCTTGACCAGAGTTGTCCTGCTGGTTGATAGATCCCCATATCTTGACTTGAGGCGTCCCTCTGGTCAAGCAATACACCCTCCAGTTAAGGGATGTGTATCCCTCAACCGGAGGCACACCCCTTTCAAGCAAAAGGTGTGCAAACTGCACTCCCTTTCTATGTATATAGGTATGGGGCATGCCCCAAGCTATATACATAGAAAGGGCGTTCAAACCGCACACCCTTTCCTTGACAGGGGCTTGCAGCCGCACACCTTCCTTTGGGAAGGTGTTGCATACCTGTAGATGGGTGTGTGAACCTCACACCCATTTACAGGTGTGCTGAAGCCCAAAAAAGGGTGTGCAGCCTGCATGCACTTTTCAAAAAGGGTGTGCAAGCTGCACGCCCTTTTTTCCAGACTGGCGTGTCCCTGTTGTGGGCGTGCAACTATGAATCCCCAGAAATGTCCGTTGGTCCTGACACGATGGGCCCAATAATTGGAGAGGAAGAAGAGAGAACAGTTCCTCGAATGATTGGGTGAAGACTGGGTGGAGGATGAGGCCAGATGTTGATAGCAATTGTGGCGATCATGATTAGCCAGAACTTCTTGCGGCTGACCATGACATCAATAATGTTGAGACCGGATCTGGAAAAAACAAGAGATGATCATATCACCCAAAGAATTAAAAAATAGTAAGAAATCACCTGCAAACAGAAATGATTCTAGTGAGGTAATGGGTTGACCAAAGCAGTCAGTTTTTAATTTTTGTTAAATTTCTTAGAAATCAATGACTGAATCTTTCCCTCTTCTTCTCTTTGATATATAGCTGAGTTTTGTAGGGAGAAAGATTATGTCAGGGTGTGTCTCCAAAGTGACGGCGCGGTGAATGAAGTTAGAGCGGATAGCTAGAGATGTAGCTCTAGGATGGGTTGGACTCGACTCAGCTTCCTAGATGGAGGAGAAATACCACGCCTAGTCTGTCTAGAGGGGCAGGTTGGACTCTGCAACCGGAGTCTATGAACCCCTAGGATAATGTATGGAAGGGGAGGCAATAGGAAGACATGTGGAACTTACTACAAGTCTGCAAAGTCAAGCTGAGTAAGTTTTCAAGGATGAAAGACAAAAAGGAAAGGAATTCAGAAAGCCCCAGTCGTAGTTTTCAAAGGTATCAAAAGCTACAAGGTGGATGGGCTTGGTAAATCTGGACTGAGGGAAAACTCCAATAGTGAGGATCCCCTCATACTTATACTTGTAGATCTGTTGATCTGTGACTTCCTTACTTGACAGTTGCCAGTCTACTGTCACTGAGATTATTACAGTTCTGCCTTGAGTTGTTGGAACTCAGAGGCCGCTCTCTTGAGGGGGAATTTCAGTGGCTGCGCCTTGAGTGCTAGCATTCAGCTGACAGATTACAGCATCAAGTGCATGGAGAGCTGAAATTGACTGCTGGGCAGACAATGACCAGAAGTGGAAAAAGGCGGAACAACAGTGAACAGGCTGGTTTCTGGGTATGGAATCCGCTGGAAAATGGGATACCAAAGCCAAGAGAGCGTGTGTCTACAGGGAAAGAGAATTATTTCATTGAGCTGCAATGCCAAATAAAGTGACAGTACTGACATGTTTACCCTCATGAGGGTATGGAACCAATGCTCCATGCTGAGCATAGTAAGTTTCCAAGATCACATTATTGATCAGTCCAGTCACATCAAGAATCACAAGAAGCTTGGCTAGTCCACACAAATCCATTTTACCAGCAAGGAGTGGATGATGATCAATGGTTCAAATCAGGAGGTGGTGTCAGAATTTCCAGCTCCTGTCTGTATTCAGAAGAGGGCCCACCCTCCGTTTACTCCACAGAAAAAAACGCACGCCACAAAGCAGCTTTTCATGGAGGAACTCTTGTATACAGACTTTCTTGTCTCTTCCAGACCCACCAGCTTCCAATACACACCAGTGAGTGATTGAAAATCATCATCACATCAGTCTCAATCATTGCTGCTACAAAGGTCACACCGTCTTGGGCGTTGATAAACGCACGCCAACGGCGCACGCCAATTTTTTTTGGCGTGCGGGGCCTACACGCCAAAAAAAAGTGGCGTGTAGGGTCTACCAGCCAATTTTATTTGGCGTGTGAGACCCACACGCCAAAAATGGCGTGTGGGCCCCGCACGCCAATTGTTTGGCGTGTGGGGGGATCCCGCTCACGTAATCAAATGGGAGGTCCCATTCGATTACGTGAGCGGGCCGGCTGACGAGGTTATACAACCTCGTCAGCCGGGAGGACTTCCTCCCGGCCGACGAGGTTGTATAACCTCGTCGGCCAGGAGGAAGTCCTCCTGGCTGACGAGGCTGTATAGCCTCGTCGGCCGGGAGGACTTCCTCCCGGCCGGCGAGGCTATACAACCTCGTCGGCCAGGAGGACTTCCTCCTGGCTGACGAGGTTGTATAACCTCGTCAGCCGGGAGGAAGTCCTCCCGGCTGACGAGGTTATACAACCTTGTCAGCCAGGAGGACTTCCTCCTGGCCGACGAGGTTGTATAGCCTCGTCGGCCGGGAGGAAGTCCTCCTGGCCGACGAGGCTATACAGCCTCGTCAGCCAGGAGGACTTCCTCCTGGCCGACAAGGTTGTATAACCTCGTCGGCCGGGAGGAAGTCCTCCCGGCCGACGAGGTTATACAGCCTCGTCGGCCAGGAGGACTTCCTCCTGGCTGAAGAGGTTGTATAACCTCATCAGCCGGGAGGAAGTCCTCCCGGCTGACGAGGTTATACAACCTCGTCAGCCAGGAGGACTTCCTCCTGGCCGACGAGGTTGTATAACCTTGTCGGCCGGGAGGAAGTCCTCCCGGCCAACGAGGCTATACAGCCTTGTCAGCCAGGAGGACTTCCTCCTGGCCGACGAGGTTGTATAACCTCGTCGGCCGGGAGGAAGTCCTCCCGGCCGACGAGGTTATACAGCCTCGTGCCGGGAGGAAGTCCTCCCGGCTGACGAGGTTGTATAACCTCGTCAGCCGGCCCGCTCACGTAATCGAATGGGAGGGCCCATTCAATTACGTGAGCGAGGGGGGACCCTCACGCCAAAAAAATTGGCGTGCGGGGCCCACACGCCAAAAAAAATTGGCGTGTGGGAACCACACGCCATTTTTGGCGTGTGGGTCTCACATGCCAATTTATTTTGGCGTGTAGACCCTACACGCCAATTTTTTTTGGCGTGTAGGCCCCGCACGCCAAAAAAAAGTGGCGTGCGGGTTGGCGTTGGCGTGCGTTTATCAACGCCCCACCGTCTTGGACCACGAGGTGTGGTTGTCATCATCTCATCTCCTTTGTTCCTGCTCTAGCTGTGTATTTTCTCACTCAATCATGGTTTCAGTATCTTGTCCTTGTTGTTTTTGTGCATCTTGTTGTTCTTTTTATCTTTTGTACACCCACACAGTCCTTTAGATTCCTCATATTCCATCTTTTTTTTGTTATCTCTCTCTCTGTCTCTATTTTAATTGTTTTCTTTTGTTTTTTTCATTTTCTTTTTGATATCTGACCAATCATCACCTTTGAGTTTGTTTTTCATCTCTCTCTCTCTCTCATGAAACCTCTAATTAGTTTAGAAGAAAGATACACAATGCATTCCACCAACTTCCCGCATCTCTATTTCACACAATATAATGCTTATTGTTTAATCAATTGTCTTTTGACTGTTTGGCCGAGGAGGAGATGGAGTGGTCCTACAGGAACATGTTTGTGTATGTGTTAGAAAATGAGACCATGGTCTCTGATTATAAAGAGCACAGAGAACGGATTCGATCCAGGGAATCCAAGCCATCCAATGCATGTGAACGATGATACAAACAGACAGTTCAAGGCCAGATAGAGAACCACTTTGGGTGTTACAACAAATCACAAGATCTATGATTTTTTTTGAATATGTGCTGATCCTGAACGGTTGGCTGAATGCAAAGACAGCCAGAAACAGTGCAAGTCAAGGATGTGGATCATGTCACTGGTCCCAAGGGACCTGCTCTAGCGAACACAGTATTTTTGGTGTGGTGGCAGGTGCAACTTCTGGTTGTTCTTAGCTCTTTTCAATTGCATTGGATATTCTCACAAATTAGTTTCAAAGATTCTAATTTTCCAGGCGGGTTCATGGCCACGTGTTAGAGTATGCGTCAAGATTATGTATATATAGATCATCACACTATGTATTTACATAAACTAGATACCCTAACCTAGTTATACCGGTACCAACCAAACCCTAGTTGTCATGTATTTAGTTTATGCTCCACCCGTCCCGGCCTCCTTTTCTCTTCCTCATCAAGATAGGAGACCGGCGGACGTGTGGAGAGCTTACCATCTGTCGGGCTGTTATCAACAGGTTAGTACATAGTGATGATGCAATATATTGAGATAGGAGACCGGACCCGGACGTGTGGAGAGCTTACCATCTGTCGGGCTGTTATCAACAGGACCCTGAGTTCTATTAGGTTAAAAGCCGGCTCTTACAAGACACGTACCGTTATCCCGGAAACTCTGAAATCGTGTTTGGATTGATGAATGCCACCTAGGTAACAACAGAAAGCTGAATTAGAGAAAAATATAAGAGACTGGAGTGAAAAATATAAAAGAGAAAAAGAAGAAGAAACATTAAGAGAACAAGAGAGAATAAAATCAATAAGAGAAGAATATGATAAAAACATTAAAACAATCTCACCTATCTTGTCCGGAACCAATTTCCCAGCAATGGCAAATAACGTGGGCCCGGAGGCTATGCTAGCCGCTCTACAAGCACAAGTCAATAACCTCACTCATCAGCTTGCTAATATGAACAACATTCCCCCTGCTCAAGCAGTCCGACCAAACGCACAATCTCGACAGAATATAATCTATTCAAAGTTCCTCAACAAACCCCTTGCTATGCATAAGGAACTCAACCCCAATCACCCTGTCCTTGATGCAGATGGCATAAAATTACAGAATTGGAAGAAAGCATTGGATAGAACTCTAATTCATGCCTTCTGTCGAGGACAGTCATTCCTCGCCAATGTCAACACCTTCAATGCCCTAGTACTTGAAGAAGCCACGATCATTGACAGCCTAATCAGGAATACCCTTGAACCCAATCTGCTCGAATTAGTCCAATCGAATACACATGAATCAACACAAAAATTATTTGAATTCATTGTCCTGCAATGCCAACATTCGGATAGGCGCCACAAGATAAGCTTGCTCGACAAAGTCTTTGCCCTCATGACAGATCCGAATCCGGCTAATGATGCGACCCTCTCGAAATGGTCCCAGCTTGGCTCCGACTTGGCGCAACTGAAGATGTCACTCGATGAAGCCCTAGGTATTTTTCTTCAAAGTACCTACAAAACTCCACCGGGAGTAGATGAGAAAACCTTTGAATTCGGTGTTTCACACACACTAGATGCAAAGACCTCACCTACCCTAAAGGATGTCACAACCGTAATCCAGTTCGCTATGAGCAAACATAGACCGAAAGGACAAGCACCGGACCCGAGCGCAATGGATCTTGATTGGATCCAAGCATTCCAAGGAAGACCTTCAGGGCGTTACGTTACACCTCAACGAAGATCAACGACTCCTGAGCGCCCGAGAGTGAACCACCCTTGGTTCTCAATAGACAGGGCGAGCCATTTCCAAGGAAAAGGACAATCCGATGAGTTGACGTCAAAATATGGGACGACATGTTCATATTGCTTGAAGGATGGACACTGGTACTCTGATTTTCCTGAGTATTGGGGGGCTGTGGCAATGAAAGAAATCGAGCTTCCTCCAGCTGATCATCGGTCGAAATCTTCGAATTACATACCACCTCAAAGGTCAGAACATCACGTGAGGCGTGTCAAATTCCCAAATGTTTTGGAGGGTGTGTTACTCAACTCGGGGCCGTCAGCGCATGTGAGTGGAGACTCTTCACTCTTCACACCTTGACCAACACTGACAAATCCAAGAAAATTCTACCTTGCCGTGTCTGAATGTAATGTCACTGTTGACAGACTCGGGACAGTACGGATTCCGACGCCAACCGGAGTGATCACGATTGAAAATGTGTATTATGTACCAGGTGTTGATGGAGTGATACTCTTGACGGGACGACTCCTGTCAGACGGTTGGGGGCTTAAATATGAAGGAATAGATGCAGTCTTGTATGACCCTTTAGGTCGTACTTACAAAACGATTTTTCACAATTACTGTTGGAGCCTGAAAACAGTTGATCAAAGCAATAAAATTCATAAAGTTAGCCAAGTCCCGTCATTTGACCCTTACGTGTGGCATGTTTGTCTGGGTCATGCATCTGAAGAGATAGTGCGGTCGTACCTGAAGATCAAATTCCCGGATATGAAGTTGAAATGGGAGTTGTTCTTCTGCGACCAATGTGCAAAATCAAAGAGTATCGATAAGAAGTCGATGGTGCTTGGAACCCAAATACCGCAAGACAAACCCCTTGATTTCATGGTTTCCAATGTAGCCGGTCCATTTGATTACGAAATCAGTGGGCGCAGGTACATTGTGACACTACAAGGTCATGCTAGTACTGACACATACTGCACGTTGATGATTGCAAAATCTGAAGTACCAGCCAAAATAATGGGATGGATGCATCATCTGAAGAATAAGTTTGGAAGATACCCCACATACCTGAGATGCGATAATGCGCCGGAATATGTCGAATCACTGAAACCTATGTTGGAGAAAGTTGGAGTTATGCTAGCACCTGTGACCCCGTGAAGTCCCAAACAAAACGGTGAAGCTGAGCGGCTAAATCAAACGCTGGGTGACATGGCCAGAACCATGCTGCATGAGAGTGACCTACCTCGTATTTTTTGGAGCTATGCCTACTCTACAGCGGCGTACATGCAAAATCAAATTCTGAACAGTCAAACCGGACAAAGCTGCCCTTTGACGTTATTCTACGGGACGACTCCGGATCCCAACTCGATTTACCCGTTTGGTGCAAAGGCAATTGTCCATATTCCGAAAGAACGGCAAAAGAAGCTCGACGAGAGAGCACAGGAGGGCCTCCTGCTGAGATACCCTGAGGCCGGCGTAGGGTGGCTATTCTGGCTGCCTCGAGAGCGCAGGATGGTACATTCAGCGTTGGTAAAATTTCCGGACTTCCAAGACCTACCTGTAAAGAAAGATATTAAAAAGTCAGACCTTGATTTTATCTTGAATCAGATCATACTGCAGTTGGGTGAGGAACGTACAGAAGAATTCGCAGTGGAGGAACAACGCCAACTGAGTCAATTGACAATTGGACCGGAGCACAACCTCCCCAAGACAATCAAAGCAGCGTTATCCAGCGTGGAAGCCTCAGAATGGCAATTGGCGGCAACGTATGAGATGATGAAGTTTGAAGAGCTGGGAGTGTGGATTCTGGTTAAGCCTTACAACGGCATCAAGGTATTAGGGGCACAATGGGTTTTCTCCATCAAACGGAAACCAACTGGAGAAGTTGAAAAATACAGGGCGAGATACGTAGCGAAAGGTTTCAACCAACAGCTAGGTATCAACTGTAATGAGACCTATGCCCCTACAGCGTCATGAAACACTCTCCAATTGCTGATATCCATAGCCAGCAAATACTTGTTTTCAACAGCAACGTTCGATGTCAGTTCAGCTTATCTCTACAGTCCGATAGAAGAGGAAGTTTACGTACAACCGCCCATAGAGATTTGCCCGGAACTGAAGGGTAAAGTGATGTTGTTGAAGCAGGCAATGTATGGGACTAAGCAAGCTGCGCGATGTTGGTGGAAGTTTTTCAAGAAAGTGGTAGTTGGCCTGGGATTTGAAGCAAGTGAGATAGAACTGTCTCTGTATATGTTCAAGAAAGAGTCGGGTTTTGTGATTATTTGGCTTCATGTTGATGATGGTTTTGCTATGGCGACGGACGGGGACTTACTTGAGCAATTGCTACTGGGTATTACAAAGGAACTCAAGGTAAAATGGTCATCAACGGTAGAACGGCTGGTGGGGATCAACATCAGTTTGAAAAATAATTCAACATTACTTAGTCAGAGGTCTCTAGCTGAACAAATTGTGAAGAGATATAAACGGCAGGTATACAACAAGGACTCACCTTTGACGGACGTCGATCTTGAAACTTCTGCACACGATCCTGTGGACTCGACGGAACATAGGTCAATAATCTGTTCATTGATGTATTTGGCCTGTGGGACACGTCCAGATTTGTCGTTCTCCGTTAATCTATTGGCTAGATTTTTTTCAAACCCGTCAATGACCCATTGGAGGGCGCTGGATGGTCTGATCGGATAGCTAAAAAAAATGGTGGATCGAAAATTGGTTTTCAGGTCGGATGGTGCTGGGTTGCAGTTGTGGACGGACGCTAACTGGGGAGGCGAGCATGAGCAATTGACGACGGGGTATGTGTTGAGACATTGTGGGGATGTGGTTGCTTGGGGATCAAAACGACAATCAGTGGTGGCTCTATCTACCTGTGCGGCGGAGTATGTGGCTCTCTCAGAAGGCTCCCAGATTCTTTCTCACGTGATTAACATCTTTGAAGATATTGATTACTATCAGATGACATCAATCCATGTTGATAATCAGGCTGCAATATTGATTGCAACTGATAATACATCAAAGAAGAAAACTAAGTATCTTCGGCGGGCATTCTACTTTGTGAATGACCTCATTTGAGAGCAAGATATAAAGTTAATGTGGACAAGTACAGCAAATCAACTGGCGGATATATTTACAAAGAGATTGGGCTCAGTAAAAATGACGGAAGCATCAAGAAAACTTTGACTCGAGGGCTGATCGACATAATCTTGGGAGGGGGTGTTAGAGTATGTGTCAAGATTATGTATATATAGATCATCACACTATGTATTTACATAAACTAGATACCCTAACCTAGTTATACCGGTACCAACCAAAACCTAGTTGTCATGTATTTAGTTTATGCTCCACCCGTCCCGGCCTCCTTTTCTCTTCCTCATCGAGATAGGAGACCGGACCCGGACGTGTGGAGAGCTTACCATCTGTCGGGCTGTTATCAACAGGTTAGTACATAGTGATGATGCAATATATCAAGATAGGAGACCGGACCCGGACGTGTGGAGAGCTTACCATCTGTCGGGCTGTTATCAACAGGACCCTGAGTTCTATTACCACGCCTGTCCAGTTCATGCATCATGATCAAGGGAAGGCGTGGCCATCTGTGCACCGTCTCCATGCCGCCAATCACACATCTTCTTGCTCCTCTGCTGCCACCATGTGCTCACGTGGCCCCAGCAGCACAACCGCACATCCAACCAAAAGATCTGACGTCTGTTGCCGGCATCACACGTGGCACAAGAAAAACAGTAATATCCAGCGGGCAGGACCGCTTCTTCCAAACCTCTCAAGGCATGCACGAATGTCCATACACATCTGTTCCAACACCACCCACCTGAAAACAAGTGACCCTCTTTTGTTTTCTTATAACCGCTCTGATCAAGTAGTCTCTCTCACCATATTCTTTCTTGTTTCTGTTTGGATAAATATACATAACCAAACCGTGTTGGTACTAATGACTCCATATCTAATCTGACGATGACAAATGTGATAAGATGCTTATTCCCAAGCCAATGTCTTTACACAACTTAACATTTAGTATTTACGGGAGGTTGGTCTGGGCCACCAGGTATGGTGGAGTGGTGTAAGCTGAGCAGATGTCTACTCTAACATTGAGTAGTGCAAGCTGGCCCGTGGGCTACTCTAACATCGAGCAGTGTTTCTGACAAGGGGGCACCCCACTCAAAGCAGTCAGTATATATCATTTCTGTTCCAGCGACCACCTGCCAACACATTCCTCTCTGTATCTGCATTACATGTTTTTTGTTTCTTAATGCCACTGCCACTACACCACCCTACCCGCCATCTTTTCCATCCACTGAAGGACAATTATGTGTGAGAAAATTAGCGTCCCCAATGACCAGCTCACACCAGTCACGTTGTGGTCATCCTAGCTACAGCTACCAAACAAGAAAGCTAATGGTATGCAATGCTGACGTCACGGGGAGGGTGGTGGGCCCATCATGGTGGTATATATACATATATATTCATCCCAAGTAGTTTTATATATGTATAACAAACACAATTGATCTATGTGAAGACAAAAAAAACAAAAAAAAAAAGGAGTGACAATACCAACCACAAGAATAACAAGAAAAAGGACACCTTCCCCCCCTGCCAAAAAAGAAAAAAAAAAAAAAAGCAAGTCATACATATACATATCAAGACCGACCACGACCACAGCAATAAGAAGTAAGACTAACAGTGAGTGGTACAAAAAAAAGCAGAGAGAGAGAGAGTGTGTGTGTGTGTGTGAAGTAACAGAGGTGTAAAGAAAGAAAGTGTCAAAGGAAGAAAGAAGAGCTGTTATGTGTATCCACCACTAGCCCACAAAGATATCCATATCCATAATATACATAAAGCTCCTTCCCCCCTCCTCTCCCAAAGAAAACATGAATAAATAATGAGGATGAGGAGACGATGAATTGCTCACAAGTATAAAATATATAGTTCTTCACAATTGTTTTTTCTAACAACAACAATAATAATAATAATAATGATACCAACAACAACAACAAAGCTTTGTTTTTTTTTTTGTCTTTCTTTTATTACAAATTGTAGTTTTTATGTATGTATATTGTGACCCGTTTAAGTTTACTTTATGTTATATGACAACAAGTTGAGAGGAAGAATAAGAGGGGATGGTGGGAGGTGTTAGAAGGTAGAGAGTAGAGTTGAAGAAGAGGAGGAGGGGGAGGGGGAGGAGGAGGAAGAAGAGGGGGAGTTGGATTGGTTATGCTTATGCTGCTGCTGCTGCTGCTGGTGATGATAAAGATGACTGAGGGGGGGATCGGAGCTAGAGGCAGAGGGTAGGAGGGGGAGAGTAGTACTCGAGAGGCTCGAATCGAGGCCGAGGAGAGGGTGATCGGCGGGGGTCCAATGGCCCAGGAAGCTGGACATGGGTAGGGAGGTGCTGTTGTTGGGGAACGGGTTGGAGGTGATCGGATGGGGTGATCGAGTGGGTTCCAGGGGAGCGTTGGAGGCCGACTCGGGGGCGGTGGGCAGGGTTGTGGGGTTGTGTTCGGTGAGAGGTAGGAGGGGGGGTTGTTGAGTGGGTTGGGTGTCGGGAGATGGTTTGAAGGAGAAGAAGTTTGGAGGAGGATGGTTATCGAGAAAGAGATGTTGGGGGAATAGAGGCAGGGAAGGAGGGTGGTGGTTGTGGATGAATGAAGAAGAAGGTGGTGTGTAGATGGAAGGATAGTCGAGTAGATGAGATTGATGACTGCTGGCAGAAGTCCAAGAAGGGGTAGAATCGATGGGGTGATGATGATGATGATAGTTGGATGGTTGAGTGTTGATAGGAGTGGAATAGTGATGGTTGATGAGTGAGTGGAGGGTATTAGGTGGTTGAGTAAGTCTTGAATGCTTAGGTTGTTGATAGGGTAAACCTGGTGGTGGTGGTGGTGGTTGAGTTGGACTGGTGGATTGAGAGAATAGTTGATGACGTTTTCGTTGCAAGTCGCGGGAATTCCATCGATTTCTAATAATATCTCGGGAGAGAATTAATGATCGATAATAAGGTTTTTTTTTGTTGATGAAGATCCTAAATAATTTAAATTGATTTACTTGATTGCATTCTCTGGTCTACCTGGTAAATGTTTGGCTACTTCCGACCAACGATTAGCTTGTAAGGTTTGTTGGATGGTAATAATCACCATATCTTCATCTGGACGAAATGGAGAATGGTCGACTGGTGAAGGCAAGAGATGATTATTTATTGGTGATGGAGAGTTACAAAGTTATAAAAGAGATAGACTGACTCTCAGGTGAGAGTTGATTAGTCCAACGTTCCCTACACTGTTTCCCACTACGACTACCTACCCTCTTAGCAATCTCAACCCATTTACCAGTACCGAGTTGATTAACCCAATAGAGTAGAGCTTGATCTTCATCCTTATGCCAAGGTCCTTTAGTCTTTGATCGTGGTTGCTGTTGTTGGGTAGATCCGATGATAATCAGACGATCGGTGGTGGTGGATGAACTATTATTATTGGTCATGACCCCCCAAAAAAATAATAATAATAATAAGAAAGAGTGAAGAAACAACCATCAGTTATTGCAGATAGGACGAAGAAAACCATTGGGGGTTTATATTTCTTTATTGTTCTGTTGAACAAAGGGCCCTTTTAATGCAGGGGAAAATAAAATAATTTAATTATATATTTATTTATGTACATAATAGGAGTTTAATGATTTCGGATTCAAAGAAAATTATCTCTGGTGAATAGTAACACTTCATTCCCAATCATCATCATCATCAGAAGAAGAAGAAGAACATAAATATCTGGATCGAATATGTTAACAGTTGACGTACTTGAGTTGTGTATCATCCAAAAAGGCTGAAAGAGCACAACTCACTAACTTAGTCGTGTTCGTGTTTACTTGTAAAAACTGAAAGACCAACCAACCATCGCTCAGCACCTTAATCACATTCACTAAACTACACACTGCTTATCGATCTGGGTTACACTCACTCACTCAGTATTTCTTGTCATCAATTTCCATAATCTTGCACATCAAAAAACTACCTCATCGTCATCTTCACCGATCCATTTAATCAAGTGTACTATCTCTCAATCCAGTAGTGTACACAATATACAAGATGATCGATCCCTCTTCTTGTTTCTGGTCAAGATAAGGCTGAAGAAAGGACCTGATCTGCGACCTCCTTCTATATAACCCACAAACACGGATCACAGGGCTTGACACCACCAGCAACATTCTCTACGCCCATCATTCCAAGACATAACTTATCCCCCCCCCCAAAAAAAAACTATCATAAAATGAAAAAACAGTACAGTTTAAAAACTTGCATCATTAATATTATGATTTGCAAGTTATGGAATACATGAGATGTGATTCTGGGGGCTCTGGAGTTGAAAAAAGGATGCAAGGGGCATGACGGGGGTTGGATTTGAAAGGACAGAGAATTACAGAAAAAAAAGGGGAGGCAATTGATTGATTGATTGATTTGATGAGATAGACAAGGGCTGGGAGGGCAACAGCCAATGGGGATATGTGAGTGTGGATGGTCATTACTACAGTGATGAGAAGATGGACATGAGAGATGAAGAGAACAAGAGAAACGGGAAACATACCCGGGACAGCAGCAGCCAACAGAGATATGTGGGTGTGTGGCAGGATGAGGAGAAGCGCTCCTCCACACACTCTGTCAGACATTGACACAATAAGCCCACATGTCTACAAGATAATACAAGTCACATGACCCAACAATGAAGGACTTGTACTCACAAAAAATAAAACAAATAAATGAACTAAGTAAATTATCATACATTATTAAGTTCAATTCCCATATGACTCATAATTTTTTTATACCTATTTTATCTAATATTTATCATTTTAATAAACAAACTAATAGTAAGACATTCTAATTTAAGGAGAGATTAATATCTCTCCATGAATTTACCCTCCAATATTACAATTGAGTTATACCTCCTACAAGGAGACTATTATCTTAAATTACCCCATGTAATCCAAACACTTTGAGTTATTAGATTGGGCCTAACATAATGTGTAATGTTTAAGGGGCTGGGATTTCCTTCTCAAGGGAATTTCCCCAGATGATGACCATACAAACCTGCTTATAACCTTACTATTATTTAGTGAGTGGGTTTTATATTCTAATCAACCAATCTTCCTTTCTCTTTTCCCTGTATCCCATTCCTAGTCACCAGACTAATTATTGAGGTGACAACAAGTCCTATCCTACTCACAGGGAGCTGTTGAGGCAATTTGCGCAGAGCTGTACATAGCTGCGTTCCTTTGTGACACAAAGGTGCTAGCTTTTCCGCTGTAAAGTGCTGCATTGCTTATGACCACTGGCTGCATAGGCCATAGTGAGAACTCAAAATTCAGACTGCATACTGTAATTCGGTAGTGTATATTCATCTGAGATTCTACCCCATGTCACATAAGAGACGGGGGCTGACACACTCACTGCTGCCCCAGGCATACTACATACATGTGGCATATGGATGAAATGAGATGTGAAATCTACACTGAAAGGAGTGTAGCACACAGTGGAAAGAGAGACCAGATCAACCTATTAACATGAGTTTTGTTTAGATTTTTCTTTGGAATGAAATGAGCTCAATCTATCAACATTGACTGAGCTAGAGACAGTAAAAGTGCAACAGTCTCCTTCCTGACTCACACAGACACACACAGACCAACAGGAACTCTAAGCAGAGGGAGGAGGGAGCACTGAATGAGCTACACTAATCATCAGTCCTACCTAGTGATTGTTTGGATGTATATATGTGAGGGTCTTTACAGCTGGTGACTCTGTTGATGGGAGATGGAGTGTGAGCCTGGGTCTCTTTAGTGACTGCAGGACACAAGGACAATGGCTTTGTAGAAGCCAAGAAAATAGAGTATGATGTAACTCAAGCTCAACTTTATGATAAAAGGAGCTAAGTTGCCAGAAGAAAAACTACAACCTAGAATATAGGTCTGCAATAAAGCAATTTAAGGGTACATGGGTTTGTTTAACCAATCAAGGAGGACAGATTCTCTTCCTTTGGTCAAGGGGATCGATTGATGGTAATATAAGGCATCAAATCGTGCTGGATAAACAGAGTACTGGCTATAATGTTACTTCAAGGATTTCTAAGGCAATACTAAGAATGTAATTCTGGGTGATGACTTAGAAATCTGGGTGAAAAACCAAGGAGGCCGTAAAGGGGTATGTTTATGTATGTTTTTGTTCCTTCAGCTTAGAGTACTTCTTTAAATAGTACTTGGCTGGATGCTGTTAGTGCCTGTATAAGTACATGCATGATTCTCAACCTCCTTGTTGAATTACCATGTGGGCATTAGCTGTACGTAGACCATGTGTCCTGTAATTCATCAGGCACATGGTGTTTGGGGCTTAGTGTAGAAACAAGTGGCTTGGCATTCTCAATCTGGAATGGCCGCTAGTCTCAAAGTAGAAACCATTCATTTGTACTGTTATACTATGTGTTACAGTATCTTCTATGGGTTATGTCTTCCCTTTAGATTATAATCCTTATCTTTCCATGGATAAGGTAATTATCCTATGAGTTTCACATATTATAAGGTATGTGTTTTGTTTCTTATGGGTTATCCATTATTACATAAGCTACAAGGCTCTATTCCCCTTGTTCTAGGGGACTTGAGTTTATTTGAAGTCTTTAGGGCAATAACTATTGGCCTAACTGTAGGTTTAGGACATATTTATTGTCTCTAAGGCTGACAAGGGGCCTGCAAGCAGGGGTGGTTAGTTCCCTCTAAAGGTGTTTGTGCTAAGAGTGGGGTAAATTAATAAACTTTAAACCTGGGGCCTGCAATCAGGGGTGTTTAGTCCCAGTGGATATAGTGGCTAAGAAAGGGCCACAACTCCTAGTATACAAAGGCTTACTATAGGCTTTGAGGGAAGGAGGTGGGGGAGCTATCTTATGGTCAGCTGGGCAGTTGGAAGCGGTTTAAAGGTGGGCTTGAAGGCTGTACAGAGTTCAATTTGAGGAAAAGAGGTTTTAAGTCTTGAGGGCTGATTTACTTGGCAAAAAACTAGGATGCTGGACTGGTGGAATGCTGGTTGTAAATATAATTTACTACACTTATTTTTACACCCAGGCTGACATTTAACAACCAACCAAAACTTTAAATCATCAACCTGAATGTGTTAAACTGATTCACCACAGGTAGTTCCACAAACAGGCTGGAAAGTTGGGAGTCAAGCCTATATTTATGCATGATTTTCTCACTATAAAAGCATTTGAAAATCATTGTGAAACCTCCAACTTTCAGCTTTCACTAAACAAGCACTTAATTACATAATCAACAGATCAGGGTACCTAAATACATCCTGGTCACCTTCCCCCTCATAGCTCTGTAGACTACTGAATTCCATCCCACACTGAGCTAGGTAAGCATTTTCTCATTCCAAATTTCTTCACTCTCTAATAATTGTATTTTCTTTCTTTTTTTCTAAGAACTTATTTTTTTTGTCTCTCAGTTTATTTTATTATTCAATTAGCTTTTATTCATTATTTTTTCTGATTGACCACAATTCTTGCTCATGTACATAGTCTATTTATATCATAGTCTAGTCTGAGCAAATTACACATCAGTTCTCCTCAAATTCAAATCACTGCAAAAAAAACTGGCTCAACTGCCTGCAGTTGACATGTGTAAACTCTGAGGAAGCTGGTGGTGTTACTCCAACCTTTCTCTAAGTGTAAACTCAACCAAGCTTCAATTCACAGTCACTGTGCACATTGCACAGTGACTGTGCCAACAAAGCTACATATATAAAAAGGTGGAGATACACTGGCAGCTTGGTTGGAGCATGCTGGATGTCAACTGCAGGCAGTTGAGCCGGTTTTTCTTGCAGTGAATGTTCCCCAATTTGAGTCTTCACTTGAGTCTGTTCAAAAATCCCCTTCCCTCTTTCTTTTTGCCAAAAATCCAACATCCTCCTTCTTTAATTAATCCTTTTCTCTTTCATTAGGGGCTATCAACTATGACCAAACCCACAATTAAAACCAGTGAATTAGCTTTTTCAACAAAATTTCTGTCAGCCTATGTGATGCCAAGGAGTACTCCTTCTAGCTACACAAGGTGCAAAATAAGAGATAAAGAGCAAAGAAAGCTCTGGGAGGATTTATAAAAGAGTAATACCAATATGGATATGAGGTATGAGAGGTTTTAATAAGAAAAAGATGATTAATTATATTAAATAAATTTAATATAATTAAAAATATGAGGGGCCTGATACATCAGGGGTGGTTTAATCCCTCAAAGGTATCTTGCAAGCAGAGGATTTAAGTACCTGAGAACACTGGGGCCTGTAAAAAGGGGTGGTTTAAATCCCAGACAAAGATGGGGGAGAATCTCAAGAGAAAGGTTTATCTACTTACTAGTAATAAATTACCTTTAACAGTCTTGAGATTCTTCCAGGGGGAAATTGGACAGTTGGAAGCGCTTGGAAAGGGTGTTGGAAGGGCTGGATGGACACTGGGCAATTTCACGGGAGTAAGAAGGGGCTAAAGAACAGATACTAGGACCTTACCAGATAGAATAACAATAGTAAAGCTATGTATGTGGGTAAAGGTTGTAGTATATGTGTTAAAGCATGAGGAATCAAAATACAGGGGAAAGAAGGGCTCCTTAAATTCCTTTCTGGAGTCCTGATGGCGAAACACAGCATGTATTTTTGGCTATGGGAAAAATAAAAGGAAGGGTTTTGAATTAATATAAATGCATGTAGTTATTAATCAAATTTCCATATGTACAGGCTGTCTACTACTGGTACATCCTGTCTATGCTCCTTTTCTAGAATCTTGAGGCGCTTCTGAGCCTTTCACAATTTTTGTTAGATGTTTTGATCCAAGTTTGTAATTACATGTCAATAAGTATTGATTAAATGTCATATGCACTTGTTGATCACACTTGTCAGAGTTTAAAAGTGTATGTAATGTGAAATACATCTTTTTGTTTGTTCTGTGGGCGCTTCAAGAGATTCTGTTTTTATCCCTGTCATGCAGGCTCTTTGGGAATGCATGACTGCAGAGATCTGTCAACAGATAATTTCCCACTAAGGATGTAGTACATTTATTTTGAACAGTTGTTCAATTATTATTTTTGGGATGTTCTCATTTTATTTCCTTCCTCTTTTTCGTGGCATTTGTCCCTCTGAATCATCCTTAGTTTATCCAGTTTTTAATTAAATAAAATAAAATGAATAAATAAATAGATAATATAGTATATTACTAGTATTATATACTTATATTATTCATGTCATATGTATTTATTTTATTATGTTCTTATTTAAATACATTTTTATTTCCTGGTTTTTTATATGTATTTATCTTTTTTATTCTGTATTTTAATGTATAATAATTATTTCAGCGCTTTTAGTGGTAATATTCTTTCAAGTTGTTTTACTACTAGAAGTTTTAAGTTATCTGGGGTAATTTGGCTGAAGTACCCTGGGTTATTTTACACGCTCTTCAATATTATGAAATAATATTTCCACTTATCTTATTATTTATTAACATATTCATTGTTTTATACTTATTATTGTATTTATCTATTTATTATTAATTTACTATGTAATAATGTATTTATTATTTACATATTAATTTTTTATGTTGCTTTATCTTATTATTATTCATTTATTACCTTTTGTGAAATGATTAATAATATATTATTTATTTATTTTTGTTCTAGTCAGGTTGTCTCTGAACTAATAGCAAGCTGACAAATAGGGGGTATCAAATATGACCAAATCCACAATTAAAACCTGTTGATTAGAAATTGCCAAATCCACAATTTCTAATCAACGGGTTTTTGAAACGGGGTAGCTAAAAAGCAAACGGGTTTTGAAAACACCAATATCAAAAAAACCGGTATTTCATCCAAATCCGTCATTTTTACACCTCATCACACCTCACCTGATCAAAGAAATCATCACACCTCTCGGAGATGTCTTTTCATCCTCAATCAATCAACCAATCTGTATAGATCCTCATCATCCCAGTCTTGGCTATCCTCAGTTAATCAAGCTGGTTGATAAGAGCACAACTAGAAACCTTAGTCGATCCAGATAATCCCAAACGCGGCAAACAAAACACACCCAAAAGTTCTGACAAGCTTCTTTGCTCGCCTCAACTGGTTTGAATCTCAAGAAATATCCTCAAGATCAAACCTCGGGATCTCAAGAAAGAAGAAGTTGAAATCAAGAAAATCACCGCCAAAAGATTGTTTTGGCACAAACAACATGAGAAGGCTGAAGCCCAAACAAATCTAGATTTAGCTCATACCAACTCCGTGGATGGCTTGATATCCAACACTAATAATGACTGCCCGATAACCGAATTAATTCCTACCACCTGCCTTTGTCCCAAACATTTGGGGATCCAACAGCTCAACGCTATCAGGGATCAGATCCAAAGCATCAAACAAGATCTAATCCACAGGCATCTGGAATTACCCTCCCCCAAACCGGAAAATTGGTTTTGAGAACAGGAGGAGATTGACACCCTGTCCAATATTAACAGCTTGACCAAGAGACATCACCGAGTAAACAACCTTCCCCATAAGTCGCGCGTACTCCTCGAGAAAGGAGTAGGCTCTATACAGAGACAGATCAAATTGATTAAACTTAAGACCTCACAATCATCCCCCTTGGATCTCAATGGGCCAGCTATTCCCAGAGAGCAATCCCAAGAACCCATCTTCGTCCCAGTAGAACAAGCCAGCCA
Organism: Puccinia hordei; assembly: GCA_007896445.1. Lineage (NCBI taxonomy): Eukaryota > Fungi > Basidiomycota > Pucciniomycetes > Pucciniales > Pucciniaceae > Puccinia > Puccinia hordei. Next base: position 40,561 of record RDRW01000181.1, on the reverse strand, counting down.
AACTACCTCATCCCCACCCAGCCTCACCAGCTTCACCAGCTCCCTCGGAACCCCAGACACTGACATTAGTCAGACACGGCTATCATCCCCACAAGTTTCACCGAATCCAACCAATAAATTTCCAAGTCAGGGTCAGAAGATCTCCCGTCCTATCCATCTAGGAGAATCTCAATTATTAACCTTACCTGCTCTAATTACAGAAAATAACGAGTCTCCCCAGAAAGAGAACAACACATCTGTGATTCCCCACCCGGTTGTTGACCGGTCTCCTACCTCTTCTACCCCACGACCTCCTCAGCTATCAATCCTTACCCAAGGCTTACCTGAATCAGGTTCATCCAATCACAGAAAACTGGATTACGTATCACCTCAGAACTTGTCGGTGTCACCACAATGGCAAAACTCTGCTAAGAAGTTTCTAGCCAATGACAGCACAGGACAAATAGATCGCTGGGTTTTTTCATCAAGCCTCTTATCCCAACCCTCCAACTCGTCGCCCCCATCGCGTCCTTCACATTGACTCTCCCTGGATGCTTCACCGCGTGAATTCTCGGAAACGCAAAGATTGAAATCAGAGGTCGATTCGCGCTCTCATCAAGCCTTTTTATCCACTGGCCACCCAGCCACCCGGGACGCTTGCAATTCTCGATTTGGCGTCAACCCAATCATTGATCCCCTCTATTTTATTGAGAAGCAGGGGCCTAGCCAAATTATCCTTGTGACTGACGTACTTATTGAACAACAGGGTGGACTGAGCTTCTTGGGACAAGAAAAATTCAACGAACGCTTCCGCTCTGAACCCTGGCAAACGGTCAAGACTATCAGGAAGTACGATCAACCCGGCCACTCGGATGTGGAGTATCTACCTGACGTCAGTCGGGTGGCAGTAGTGTGAGTCTGATGCCCATACTAGATCATCATTCCGGATCAGCTAACAGAGATAATCAGAACGAAAAACAGTCCCAGGTCGTCAAGTTGGATGGCTTCTTCAACCTACTCTTTGATAGATTCTGTGACTCGAATACCTTTGTCAGGCTCAAGGTCGTCAACATCTTTGAGGATATTTTAAAGTTTGTTCCATCCTCTTCAATCACCAACATCATCTTATTCTCATCACTTTCTCACTCTCACTCTTCATCAGGCTCTCCGTCCCTTTCCCCAAACATTGACTCCGTCTGGCCGCAAAGGCCCTACGCTCCTTGGAAGACAAATCCTCTCAAGTCAGAAAGCATTGTATGACCGTCCTGAGTCAACTTATCAAAACTCATCCCCACGGTCTTATTCATGGGGGAGAACTTGAGATTGAGGAGTGGCAAGTTAGGTACAATGGAATACTCAAACCTCCTTGTCTCTGATCTCTATCAACCTAACATCCCCTCTCTCACCACGACCTCTGAACCTGTCAATCGCTCGACCTAGACTCACCTCAGTCTGCTTCAGTCTTCTCAAAACATCACTGTCTGCCTCAACAAGGCATCCCAGTTGCGCACTGAGGAAAGAGGAAGTTGCTCATCCCTAAATAGCTTGATTTTGTCCCCCTTCTACAACAGGATTCTTTGGCCGCTGAACCCAACCAACCACAAGAACGCTTGCCCACCCCCTCCCCAATCCAAGCTGATGTGCCGCTGACTGGTCAACGATCAAGTAAGAACTGTAACATCCATTGGCGATGTGCTATTCCTCTTGATCTAGAACAGTCACGGAACATTAGTGAGGAGGAAGGAGGGGAGCAATCTTTGGCTGCTGAACCCAACCGAACTCAAGACCCACCCCACATCCAATCCCCAATCCAATCTGATGTGCCAGTGACTGGTCAACAATCAAGTGAGAACTGTAACGTCCATTGGTGGTGTGCTATTCCTCTTGATCAAGAACAGTCACGGCACATTAGTGAGGAGGAAGGAGGGGAGCAATCCTTGGCCGCTGAACCCAACCAAACTCAAGACCCACCCCACATCCAATCTGATGTGCCAGTGACTGGTCAACAATCAAGTGAGAACTGTAATGTCCATTGGTGGTGTGCGATTCCTCTTGATCAAGAACAGTCACGGCACATTAGTGAGGAGGAAGGAGGGGAGAAATCTTTGGCCTCTGGACCCAACCGAACTCAAGACCCACCCCACATCCAATACCCAATCCAATCTGATGTGCAAGTGACTGGTCAACAATCAAGTGAGAACTGTAACGTCCGCTCTTCCTCTTGATCAAGAACAGTCACGGCACATTAGTGAGGAGGATGGAGGGGATGAATATCATTGCCAGGAGCCACTGTCACCTTCTTTTTCAATATACAATTTACAACACTTCATTTTCATCTGATTGATTGTCACAAACACTTAATGGCCCAACTCCTTCCCAATTGATTTAGTGGCAAGGTGGATTGTTTGAAGAAAAAATTGCATAAGTAATCAAAAGAAATTCAAACACACCTATTCACCGTCCTTGCCTCCTTCAGACCTATTCTCACCAGTTTCTAAAGGTTCCAAGATTGCTGACTGAGTGATCACATATAAACAATATTGAATATGTTAGCAATTATCAAGAAAGATGAAACAACTGATTGATCTTACAACTGGAGCCCTAGAGTTATTGGAATCCACAGATACATTATCTGAGTCATCTTTCTCAACATTTTTGTCCAAATTGTTGTCCTTGGGACCAGAAGAGTCAGAGCTCTCATCACTGTTTTGAGCATCAAGTTTGTACAAGGGCGTCACAAATGGTTTCTTCCTCATCAGCTGATGCATAGCATGGAAATGTGGACACATTTTGTCAAGCTTCTCATCAATGGTGATAATTCCTGCCAATCGGTCTTCATCGGTGAGTCCAAAGCCAGTGGAGAGGGATTGGGTATGTGTTTTCTTGTACTTGTCCTTGTAGCTGTTAAAAAAAAATTTCATCTGCCTGGGGGTTAGATTGATTTGTGAAGGGTATTGATTTCTCAGATTGATTGCCATAAGCTCAAATCCATTAATCTTCCCTTTGGCTGGACTTCCAACCGCCGGTGCCTTACCAGTTCCAAAGCACAAATCATAATTCTTTTGGATTTTGAGCCAGTCAATGATTATGAGGAAGTTGTCCTTCTTTAGGTGAGAAGAAGTTTTTCCGGTTGTATCATTGTCAGAGACATGTTGTGCTCGCTTCTTGATGGGTTTCTTCCTGCTTGCCGACTTCTTTGGTATCACTTTTCCTTTTCCGGTGATGAATTTATTTGTTTTTTTGATAGGCATTGTTCTGGGATCAGGGAATGATCAATTAATGTTTTTTCTGCAAGCAAGTTTATAATCGACTAAACTTACCAAATTTTGAGGAAAACTGAAGAACAAGTTTGGGTTTGTGATTGGGTGGAGTTGTATTGGAAACGATTTATTGTTGGTTGGGGTTGAATTGTGGAATATTATTGATTGTATTGGGGTTGTATATTGCAAGTTTGGATCCTGAGTTGTGATTGGTTGAAATGTGGAGGATCGTGGTTTTTGTAATTATATTGGGGTTTTTGTTGTTGATACTTGACACATCTAGTGCAAATAATGGCATTATTTGGAATTTTTATCCACTGGTTTCATAATTGTGGATTTCGTGAAACCCGTTGATTAGATAATTGTGGATTTGGTCATATTTGATACCCCCTAATTTCACTTTTGAGAGTTTCAAATCATGTTAAATTGATATCAAGTGTTTTTAAAAATTGTGGATTTTCAAAACCAGTCAATTAGATAATGGTGGATTTGGTCATATTTGATATCCCCTATTGTTATATTCTTCACAGCCTTTTAGAGAGTACTGAATTCCCTCATCAATTGAGGTAGCTTTGCAATACAACCCTAGGTTCTCAAAACTCTTCTGGATAATTATCCAGCCTAGATCCCCTGACGGCATCAACTTCCACCAAATTTCAGTGAAGAGTCTCTGACTCTTACAATCATAATACTAGGGGGTATCAAATATGAGCAAATCCACTATCATGTACAGCTGACGCAAGAAAGCTTGCGGAATTTGCACCTTTTTTTACAGTTTTTTTTTCCCCTGGCCCCCCACCCAGGGGAAGTGGATCATTTCCAGCCAGCCAGGTCCATTTGGCCATCAAGCAAACCCAGCTGAAAAACTGCTTGCAGGCTAAACCGGAAAACAGATCATGGCTTTGAATGAGGAAGGTTCACCTAATTGTTTCTTTTCTTCTTCTTTTCTTCTCTCTAGTAACAAGACACAAGATGCTGATTCTGATTACTTCTACAAGTTGATTTTTCTTTGGAGCTCAATCAACTCCCAACACTGTTGCAAATTGAAAACTGGGTCAACAAGATTTCCCCCTCTCACTGGGCCTTCCCTCAGTCAGTTCTGCCATCAGAATTTTTGGAAGATGACAAAATCATTGTCACCTGTCCTGTGACCAATTCAGTTGGATATCAGAAAACAAAGAATTCACGCCACACAGGGGCCGCTGCAAATTGCAACAAAATCTCTGAATCTCAAGACATTGCTAAGATCAAAATTGAGTATGTATTCTTCATTGCATCTCAAAAGGAAGATTTGACATGTACCCAAACCACCTACAAATGAACAGGCGGCTGTGATTCCAATGATCTCAGGTACACAAAGTACACTTCAGATCCAGGTAAAGTTGACATCCTGTGGGATAATCACAACATTGATTTCAAAGCATTTAAGGCCTCTTCAACTGATGCCATTTTGCTTGCTGACAATGCTGATCTCTCAAATCACACAAAGCTTGTTGAAGAGTCTGGTTCACTCACCTGGGAGGGTACAATTTGTCACAGTGGGGACTTTTTGGCTAAAAATAAATCAACTCTTGATGGAGCCAGGACTTTTTTGAGTTTTTTCAAAGAATGTGGGTTAGCAGCCAAAAACAATTGCAAGTGTACAGTTACCCTTATCCAAAAGGATCCCAAGATAGTTGCGCGGGTGAGTAATTGTCTGGAAAAATTATAATTTTTTGTTTTCTTTCTTGGGGCTGATGGCCTTATTCTCTCTCAGAAATAAAAAGCATTGAGAAGCTTGAATAAACAGCATGAGGCCACCTCCAAGGGCTGGACTCCTCCGGAATCAGTGGGGGCACGCAATAAGGTGTCTGTTATCCAGAAAATCTGCTTGATCCGGGCGGCCCATAAACAATGCCAGCACCTGACTGGGTTGCATGAATCCCCAGTTGTCATCAACCCAAGCAACCCAAGCAAGTTCATTGACCTCACAGTCAATCAATTGGTCCTGTGGGCAAATTCAATAATAGATTTTCCCTGTATCCTTACCGGGGGGAATAGAATACTGAATGGATACATCCATTATACACACAGAAAGAAAACAGTAAAATCAATGTCCACCAGCCTCTGAATGTACCAGGTTTTGAATATGAAACAGGGAAGGAACCACCATCTCCATCAAAATCCAAACCTCAACTCTGCCTGTTCTTTGCACATGCATGTCACCATCAGTAGTGGGGGTGGCATAGTATACATACCTTACAACCCCAGTATTAGTCTGCCCATGGGAGGAGGAGGCACTTTTGGCTACCCTTATTTTTTAGCCAACTGGCCTGGTATGTACCATCCCCCAATGCCAGATTTTTCAGCCTCTGTGATTCCATAAACTGGATTCTTCTAGCTACACAGGGCAAAAGGTAAAAACAGCTGCAGGTTGTGCAGTGAAAAGTGGGTGAAAAAAGTGAAAGAAATAAAACTTTAAAGTTTTTATTAACAGAGGGGCCTGAGTTACAGGGCTATTTACTGTGCCCTCCAAACTAATCAGGACCTGAGTGAACAGGGGGTACTTTTGGTACCTGAAATTCTATTCCTTTGAACAAGGATTACACCTAGACTATAACTACTGAAGGAATAGAGGAAATAGACTTACTGATTCTATTTCCAATCAGGGATTCTTCAGAAGGTTTTAGATGGTTCAGAAGCGCTCAAATGGCTGGGTAACAGGTGATGGTTGAGTGCTGAAACAGTTAAAAACAGGAGGTCGGATGAACTTCAGGTATAACACAAGCAGAAACTATACTATGTAACAGGCTATAAGACTGGTCTATAAGATGGTAAAAGCTGGTAAATGTAAATGAAGATGGGGATATAATTTAGTTGGAAGGAAGAAATGTTGAAATATTTATTCTGGTCCCTTTGGGGAGAAGCAGAAGCTCTGTTTTTCCCAGTCTAGTCTTCTACTAAGCCCTAGTTACCTGTATAACTGGTTTGGTTATGGTAGGGCTTAGTTACATGTTTCAAAAGGCCTAAATTGGTTTATGATTACCAGTAAGGTGGATACTTTCATTTATCCCTTCCTTTTGGACCAGTAGTCCCTTTACAGCCAACCAATTGGGCTATCTTGGCCTTAGTAGGAAAGGTATGGCCACGGCGTTGGTTGTGGCTTTTATTACAGGTACCATGTAACTATAAAAATGATGATTTAAACCTTATCTATGCATCATAACTGAACTTTATTAAACTTAATTAAATATTCTTCTAGCATAATTTTTAAGGTTTATGTAGATCTTTAAGTGATATAAAACTACCAACCTCTACCGTTACTATAGGTAACAACAACAAGGCTGACACATCAAACCATGACAATGCTACCGCCTTACTTAAGACCCTAGTGGTCTGAATCAGCAATGACCACATCAGTCAAAGATTGTGAGCTCACAACACTTCAGATGAATCTTCCTACCTGCATGACATAAATAAAGCTGACTACCTTATTCAGCGGAAACTTTCTCTCATCTGCTTTTCACTTTCAGAATCAACCTTAAAGACTTAAACAATAAAAATACTACCTTGTACTTTCATCTTCTTTCATCCTCATACACACTTTCTCCTTCTACTTCCTTTTCACTATCAAAACTCTCATTGGGCTTTTTACGCCACAAATACAATCACAACCTCTTATCCACACCATCCACTCTATCCACCCATCAACACAATCCTCACCTTCTGTTATCTTCCCCACACCAAACTCCATTCTCAAACTCACCTGCACTGCCAATTAGGCATATTACCTCTACCCTTTTAGGTACAAGTGATATCTCTTTTTCATCTCAGTAAACGTTCAACAAACACTTGTACATTGTAGAAGATTAAGAACATGAATTCTGACAAAAGAAATATATTTTAGTTCTTGCTATTCTTTCAAAATAAAAGGTAATAAAATAAAATAAAATAAAATAAAATAAAATAAAATAAAATAAAATAAAATAAAATAAAATAAAATAAAATAAAATAAAATAAAATAAAATAAAATAAAATAAAATAAAATAAAATAAAATAAAATAAAATAAAATAAAATAAAATAAAATAAAATAAAATAAAATAAAATAAAATAAAATAAAATAAAATAAAATAAAATAAAATAAAATAAGGGCATTAATAAAAAAACCCGGTTTTTCCGCGTTTACACCCGGTTTTACGCAGCGGCGACGTCCAAATTGCTGCGCAGTACACCCGGTTTTCCGCATTTACACCCGGTTTTTTTATTTAATTTTTTGCGGGCGGATTTTCATCATTTTTCAAAATTTTAAATTTATTTATTATACTTACAGGGGTGTAGAATTTTATGGTAATTTTTATTTTGCAAAAAAACTATGTCTTCTATTTTTTTTGGCCAATTCACCCGGTTTTTTTTTGATTTAATTTTTTGCGGGCGGATTTTCATTATTTTTCAAAGTTTTAAATTTATTTATCATACTTGCAGGGGTTGAGAATATTATCGGGATTTTTATTTTTCAAAAAAACTATGCCTTCTATTTTTTTTGGCCAATCCACCCGGTTTCTTTTAATTTAATTTTTCGTGGGCGGATTTTCATTATTTTTCAAAGTTTTAAATTCATTTATCATACTTACAGGGGTTCAGAATCTTATGGCAATTTTTCATTTTGCAAAAAAACTATGTCTTCTATTTTTTTGGCCAATCCACCTGGTTTTTTCATAAAAAATCCTCACAGCTTAATTTCCAGGATTTCTCAACATTTTATACTTTTCTTAAGCACTTTAAGGGGTGTATAATTTAATGTGACTAACATTTTTCTTCTTAAATCACTGGTTGGACTGTTATGATTTTTGGACTCAATTTATTTCCAAACACCTTCACGTCTGTCTTTCAAGATATTCAGGGAGTTGTTAAATGGATTCATACACTTTAGAGGGTGAAGAATTCATTGGAAACAAATACTGTTTATAAAATTAACTTCTTATCAGATTTCATGACAAAGAAATGGAAATACAATGATACACAGAGGTATGGTACATTGCATAATGCTTTGAGTGTTACATGTTGTTTATTACATTTATTATTTATTCATAAATTATTAACTTTATTACATTTATTATTTATTCATAAATTATTAACTTGCAATTATGTCTCTTGCTTTTAATTTATTTATTTATTTTATTCATTTCATTTATTCCATTTATTTTGGTCACGCGCATCACATGCCGCCCTCCATAATTTTATTTTGTTTTGTTTATTTTCCTTGTTTTAATTGTTTATTTTAATTGTTTATTTTAATTGTTTTAAATAAAATATTTAATGAGGATGATTGGGGAGGTCACGCGCATCAAATGCCGCCCTCCACGTGCTATTTGCTTAAAAATTAAAAATAAAAAAAAACCGGGTGTAAATGCGGAAAACCGGGTGTACTGCGCAGCCGCAGCTGCGCAGAAAACCGGGTGTAAACGCGGAAAAACCGGGTTTTTTTATTAATGCCCTAAAATAAAATAAAATAAAAGAAAATAAAATAAAATAAAATAAAATAAAATAAAATAAAATAAAATAAAATAAAATAAAATAAAATAAAATAAAATAAAATAAAATAAAATAAAATAAAATAAAATAAAATAAAATAAATAAAATAAAATAAATAAAATAAAATAAAATAAAATAAAATAAAATAAAATAAAATAAAATAAAATAAAATAAAATAAAATAAAATAAAATAAAAAATAAAATAAAATAAAATAAAATAAAATAAAATAAAATAAAATAAAATAAAATAAAATAAAATAAAATAAAATAAAATAAAAAAATAAAATAAAATAAAATAAAATAAAATAAAATAAAATAAAATAAAATAAATAAAATAAAATAAAATAAAATAAAATAAATAAAATAAAATAAAATAAAATAAAATAAAATAAAATAAAATTGTCAGCTTGCTACTAGTTCAGAGACAACCTGACTAGAACAAAATAAAACATAAAATTAAAAATATAGTATTAATCATTTAACAAAGAGTAATAAATGAATAATAATAAGATAAAGCAACATAAAAAAGTAATATGTAAATAATAAACATATTATTACATAGTAAATTAATAATAAATAAACAAATACAGTATTAAGTATAAAACAATGAATATGCTCATAAATAATAACATAAGTGGAAATATTATTTCATAATCTTAAAGAGCGTGTAAAATAACCTAGGGTACTTCAGCCAAAGTACCCCAGATAACTTAAAACTTCTAGTAGTAAAACAACTTGAAAGAATATTACCACTAAAAGCGCTGAATCAATTATTATACATTAAAATACAGAATAAAAACCATGAATACATGTACAAAACCACGAAATAACAATGTATTTAAATAAGAACATAATAAAATAAATACATATGACACTAATAATATAATACTAGTAATATAATATATTATCTATTTATTTAGTTATTTTATTTAAATACTAAGTACACTAAGGATGATTCAGAGGGACAAAGACCACGAACCAGAGGAAGGAAATAACATGAGAACCTTCTGAAAATAACTATTGAACAACTGTTCAAAATAAATGTATTACATCCTTAGTGGGAAATTATTGATTGACAGATCTCTGCAGTCATGCATTCCCAAAGAGCCTGCATGACAGGGATTAAACAAGAGGCTCTTGAAGCGCCCACAGAACAAACAAATACATTTATTTCACATTGTACACAATACAAAATAATTAAACTCTGACAAATGTGATCAACAGGTACATGTGATATTTAATCAATACATTTTGACATGTAATTAAAACCTTTGATCAACACATCTAACAAACCTTGTCAGAGGTTCAGAAGCGCCTCAAGATGCCAGCAAAAGAGCTTAGACAGGCTGTACCCATAGTAGACAGCCTGTACATATGGAAATTTGATTAAACAACTACATACATTTGTATTAAATCTTAACCCCTTCCTTTTAAATGTTCCCATAGCCAAAAATACATCCTGTGTTTCGCCATCAGGTCTCCAGAAAGGCATTTAAGGAGCCCTTGTTCCCCCTGTATTTTGCCTAATCATGCTTTAATATATATACTACCACCTGTACCCACTTACATAGCTTTACAAATTGTTATTCTGTCTGGTGAGGTCCTAGTATCTGTTCTTTAGCCCCTTCTTATTCCCCTGAAATTGCCCAGTGTCCACCCAGCTCTTCCAACACCCTTTCCAAGCGCTTCCACCTGCCCAATTTCCCCCTGGAAGAACCTCAAGTCTGTAAGGTAATTTATTACTAGTAAGTAGATAAACCTTCTTCTTGAGATTCTCCCCCCATCTTTTATCTGGGATTTAAAACACCCCTGTTTACAGGCCCCAGTGTGTTCAGGTACCTAAATCCTCTGCTTGCAAGATACCTTTGAGGGATTAAACACCCCTGATTTATCAGGCCCCTCATATTTTTAATTATATTAAATTTATTTAATATAATTAATCATCTTTTACCGCTCATACCTCATATCCTTATTGGTATTACCTCTTCTGAATCCTCCCAGAGCTTTATATTGCTCTTTATCTTTTATTTTGCACCTTGTGTAGCTAGAAGGATTACTCCTTGGCATCACAGAGGCTGACAATTGGGGGTCTGGCCGGGAACTTTCTGAAATTTATTTCTGAAATAAAAAATCCGCTTTTTTTTAAAAAAAAAAAAAAAAAAAAAAAAAAAATAAACCATATAAAAATACACATCTCTATTTTTTTTATCATCATATCTCTTATAAAAAATAAATCCAATCCAAAAACTAACAAAAAATCTGTTTTATTTTACTTTTTGACTTATAAAAAATTTTATAAAGTAAATAAAAAAAATCCATTTTTTTTCGAAAAATCAAAAATACAAAAAACATTTTTACATATACTAATCAGTTGTTTTTTTTCCAAAATCTTTTACAGTGAGATTACAGGACAACGCCGCTTTAATCCAATCCTATTTGCGTTATCTCAAGTTAAGAAAAGAAGAAGAAATCAAAAATTATATCCCTAGCGATTGGGATCTTCTTACACAAGAGGAAAGGTTGATTTTAGCGTCTTACCACACTCACATCCGCGAGGAAAAAGATCTCGACGCGGAACTTAATCTCCAGTCCTATCTTCGAGACCTTAAAGTTAAAAAGGAAAGGATCGCTAGAGAGAAATACCTAGCAAGAAGTAAGTCTTTTTTTATATTATCAAAAAAAAATATATAAAATAAATTATAAAAAATAAAAAAAATAAAAACAACCGAGTATTTATTTTTTCTTTTCATCTTTTTTTTAGTGGCTTCCTTCGAAAGCAACAGTCCTTCTGTCGACGACAGGACCAACAATCCCCAAGAAAAAAGTAAGTTTTTTTTAAAAAAAAAAATACATATAAAATAAATAAAAAAATAAAAAAACTGATCAGGATGGTTAAACCGACTAGGTCCAACAACCCAGACTTACACGGTCTCCTCCCAAGTCCGACAAGACCTCGAGGCCGCAAAGGAACTGCAACAAAGAGTCAAAAAGATGCAAATGACGAGTATCCCCCGCAAGGAAATAGATCACTCGGTACCAGGGATCATTCGCGTTCCGCAGGACTCACCACCGCCGAGTCCAGGAGCGGAAACGGCGATGGAGGTCGACAAGGTACCCCCAAAATCCTTGGAGGCTACCCCGATACGCCCTTCCACACCAGAGATACAGATCTTATCGAAGGACGAACAGATCCGACTCCGGGTGAAAGAGCACGTCTCCATTTGGAGACAGTGCCTAGCCTCTTTAAAGAAAGGACCTACCGTCGAGCTGAGAGCTCTATTGACCTCAGCTCAAGAAAGCCAGAAGGCCTTACAGAAGCTGATCCCAAACGAAGAAATCGAGACCTACGTGAAGGGCTGGAATCCCTGGGAGGAAAAGAAGTTACAATTCCCAGCCCCTCCCAAGAAACTAGCCGGTCTCAAGTTCAAAAAGAAGGAAAGCGGGAAAAGCCGAAGCTCTTCATCGACCAACTTCGACGATCCAGTTCGCTGGAAGAAGGCGACGGATCTTCTTCTTGTAGCCGCGAACTTATACAAGAACATCGACTGAGTCCGAGTCTTTTCCATTCTCTATTTGACTCATTAGAAGAGTTGAATAAAAACATAAGTACAATTGATGTTAACAGCGAGACAAACCTAAGAATCATTACTAAAAAAATAGAAAATTGTCTAGAGGATACTAAAAATTGTGTAAACTCGAACGCTCTAGGAGTAATAAAGAAACTAGAAACTCCTTTACCTATTGACTTATCAGGAAGACATTGTGAGCTGCTAATAGAAATTAGCAAAGACAGTGAGATGATTAAAGACACCGTGAAAGAAACTAAGAAAACAACGCTTGAGACACTTGAGTACCTTGAGGATCTACACTCTTCCCAAGTAACCATGGCAGAGTATATCATTAATTCCTTACAAAAACCGGAGAAAAAAGAGGATAAAATTGAAGAATTAATTACCAACCTAAGTAATAACATTAACAAAAAATTAGATAATCTAGAAGACAGTGTAAATTCTAAATTATCTGAGATAACTTCAGAAATAGAATCCCTGAAGTTAAAAGATAATGTAATTTCGAAATTATCCACTATAATTACAGGGATAGACCAACTAAAAACAATGAAATCTGAACAAAAAGACTCTCTTAATCAAGAAGAAATGATTAACCAAGCTCAAAAAGATTGGAATAAATATGGAGATAAAGAAACAAAACCCATAAAGTATCAAGATAGAGATGAAGCCCCTCATATAGATCTTGTTCATAATATATTCCAAGATAATAAACCACATGGTTATCTTGAGCAACCACAAAACCTGAGCTATATGAATAGTGCTCAACCTATGGATAATGACCAACCAAGGTTCAATAACCCCTTTATGCAAAATCAGCCATTAAATAAAAATCATAGAATATCCACACCGTATAAAGGAGCAGATATGACAGCTATACACAAATTAATGCCCCCTCTTAAAGATTGGCCCAAATTTGATGGTAAAGGAGAGTATGACCATATCAGCTTTATTGAGTATATTGATCACATAGTAAGAACTTACCAAGCTGATGATGAAGTTATCACTTCCAGACTTACTGTTTTATTTGAAGGGATGGCCTCCTCTTGGTTTATTACTAAAAGCAGAGCTGTAGGAAATCAACCCTGGTCTGTATGGAAACAATTGATCAAAGCTCATTATGGTACCAGGATTTGGAAGAATGAAAAGCGTAAAGCCTTTGAAAGTGATTACTTTGACCCAACAAAAGAAACAGCTGCTGAATGGTGTTTGAAACAAAGGAAGAGAATAGAATGTGTACACATCAATGTTACTGATGAAGAGGCCAATGACAGACTTCTAAATCAATGTCAAGGAACATTGGAATCTATAATGAGATGTAGACTGCCATCTATGAGAGTAGACTTAACTGAATTCAGTAGTGTACTACATGAAATGGTTATACTCAATGGATTGAACAGAAAATACACAAGAAACAACTTACCTGAGAGGAGAGAAGTGCAGAAAGAATCTCCCAAACCTAACAATCCAGCAGAATTACCCAAGAAAATAGTAATACCTGAGTGTTACAACTGTGGTGAAAAAGGACACAAGAAACCTGATTGTCCTAATCCCCGCAGGAAAATAAATGTTGTGGAAGTAGAACCTAGATCAGACAGTGAAGAAGACACCCATTCTCAATTTGAGATAGTTACTAGTGAACCATTTGAAGAGGAAACAGCTAGGATATCAGTAATCCAAGCTGATATTGGAGATGAATTGTCTATTAACTCTATTCATGGAGATTCTAATTTACCGCAAAAATGGGATAAATCACTTAAAGTAGGACATGTATCTGATGCAAAACTCCTTACTAACAAACCTGAGGCAGGAATGAGCTATACTATGGGAAAGACCAGTTATACCACTGTTATAGTTAATGATAAGGAAATGAAAGTACTACTAGATGTAGGAGCCTTTTGTTCTTGTACCAGTAGTATTTTTCTGGAAGAAAACTATCCAGACTGGGAAAATCAACTGATGCCAATGCCAAAAGCCAAGTTTAGTAGTTGTAACTCCAATATGAAACCTGTAGGAGTCATAGCCATACCTCTTATTTTTCCACATTCTAAAGGATCCCTTAGATTATTGGTAGAATTTGTGGTACTACAAGATGCTGTTTGTGATTATTTGATTCTGGGAAATGATACATTCTGCATGTACGGCATAGATATATTCCAAAGCAAAGATAGATTCTATACTATTGGAGGAGAATGGAAAAGAAAATTCCAAATTTGTAATATCAATATTAAAATATCAGATGTTACAACCAAACCTGAGGTCCCAAAAGAATTACTATCTTTCCAAGAGGAATATCTGTCCCAAGCTGCAGTAAGTGAAATACTGAATGAAGATCAGAAAATAGATGTTCTGAAAACTTGTTTTAAACACAAAGAGGCCTTCTGTACCATAGAAGAACCCATTGGTAATATCAAAGGACATGATATGAAGTTGGAACTTACAGTTAATAAGCCGTACCCACCTCAGTTAAGAAGACCCCCTTATCCCTCTAGTCCTAAATCAAGAGAAGCTTTAGAAATTCATATAAAAGAATTACAGGAACTAAAAGTGTTGAGAAAAGTAGGACATAATGAACAGGTAGAAGTAACTACACCTGTTATAATTGCATGGCATAATGAGAAATCAAGAATGGTAGGAGATTTCCGTGCCTTGAATAATTATACTAGACCAGATTATTATCCCATACCAAGAATAGATCATTCTCTGCATAATTTATCTAAAGCCAAGTACATTACAACTATGGATGTACTTAAGGGATTCCATCAGATACCAATAGAACCAGATAGCAGGAAATTCCTCAGAATCATATGTCATTTGGGAATCTTTGAGTATTTGAGAATGCCTTTTGGCATAAAGAATGCTCCATCTCACTTCCAGAGGATGATGGACTCAATTTTTGGATCATTTATCAGACAGAATTGGATGATGGTATATATAGATGATATAATTATTTACTCTGATGATTGGGAAACTCATTTAGAGAAAATCAATATAGTACTTCATACTGCTATAGAAGCTGGTTTAAAAATGTCAATTAAAAAATGCAACTTTGGATATGGAGAACTCAAGGCACTAGGAAGAGTTGTATCAGGACTGTCACTAGCTATAGATCAAAATAAAGTAGCTGCAGTATTAATGAAATCAATGCCTCAAAATAGAACTGAAATAATGTCATTCTTAGGTTTCTGTAGTTACTACCGCCAACATGTTCCCAATTTTGCTAATATCAGTAAAGATTTATATGCTCTCTGCAACCATGATACCATATTTGAGATGACCTATGATAGAGTACAAAGCTATGAGGAATTAAAAAGACTCCTTACAACTGCCCCAGTACTAGCACAACCTGATTATGACAAACCATTTCTATTATATATTGATGCCTGTCTGGATGGGTTAGGAGCAGCATTACATCAAGAATTTATAATTGAGGATAAACCTACGGAAAAACCTATTCTCTTTATATCCAGGCAAATCAAAAGTACGGAGAAAAAGTATGGTGCTAGCCAAATGGAGTGCTTAGCTCTTGTTTGGGCATTAGAAAAGTTACACTATTACTTAGAGGGTACCAATTTTGTGGTTGTGACAGATTGCACAGCTGTAAGAACTCTGATGAACATGAAAACTCCAAACAGACATATGCTTAGGTGGCAAATTGCAATACAACAATATAGAGGACATATGACTATTATTCATAAAGCAGGAGCCAAACACAAAAATGCTGACGGATTGAGTAGATGGGCTTTACCAAATAACCCAGATAACCCAGCATATGACCCTGAAGATGAAGACATATTTCCTATACTAGGAATACATGTATGTGATTTAGATAAAGCTTTCTATGAATTGGTACAAAAGAGTTATGATAACAACAGTGAACTTTTGAAATTAGTAGAGATACTAAGGAATGAGAACAGTTCACCTGAATTAATAGCTAGCTTACCAGAGGAATTATCCAAGCATTATAAACTAGGAAAGTTCACTTTACTAGATGGGTTGCTATATTTTAGAAACAGACACTCTAGTGTACTTGTTTTAAGTGACCCATCCCAGATTAATGACATCTTGAAAGAATGCCATGATAATATCAACTCTGGGCACTTTTCTGAAGAAAGAACTGTAGAAAGAATCAAGTATACTGCTTGGTGGATTAACTGGAAAGAACAAGTCCATAAATATATCCAATCTTGTGATACGTGCCAGAAAGGAAATAAACAGACAGGAAAAAGATTTGGACTTCTTCAAAAAATAGCTGAACCTACTAATAAATGGGAGATAATTAATATGGATTTTGTGACTGGCCTACCCCCAGGAGGTTCTTATTCCTATAACTCAGTATTAGTAGTAGTAGATAGATTCTCAAAAAGGGCTAGATTCATACCTAATCATAAAGATGATACAGCCATGGAAGTAGCTCTGCTATTTTGGAACAGAATTATGGCTGATGTTGGGATACCTAAAATTATCATCAGTGATAGAGACCCCAAATTCACGTCTGAATTCTGGAGAAACTTACATGATATGCTTGGTACTAAACTAGCATTTTCCACTGCATATCACCCCCAAACTGATGGTTTAGCTGAAAGGATGATACAAACTCTGGAAGATATGTTACGCAGATTTTGCTCATTTGGAGTTGAATTTAAGAACCATGATGGATATACTCATGACTGGGTTAGCTTATTACCTGCTCTGGAAATTGCATACAACAGTAGTAAACATTCTTCTACAAAAGAAGCTCCCTATGTTCTGGAAAGAGGATGGATACCACGTATGCCTAAAGATACTCTAAATGATAAATTGCCACATATACATCCTACTGCACTAGACTTTAAAAAGATGTTAGATTCTACGCACCAGCATGCTAAAAGATGTGTAGAAGAAGCGGTAGAATATAATAAAAACAGGTGGGACAAAAGTCATAAAGAACCTGAATTTCAGATAGGAGATAAAGTTCTGTTATCTACAATTAACTTCAACAATTTAGGAGGAAGTAGAAAGCTCAAACCACCATTTATAGGCCCATTCACAGTTAAACAACTACATGGGAAAAATGCGGTGGAAGTAATATTAACTGAAGAATTGTCAAGAAAACACCCTGTTTTTCCTGTAAGTTTGATTAAACCTTATTCTACCAGAGAAGAAGAAGAGCCAATGACTCCACAGCAGATCCCATTAATGGATATACCACCTTCTGATCAACTCAAAGTACATAAAATCTTGAAAGATAAGAAAGAAAGGATACAAGGAAAAGACACAAGACTGTATCTAATCAGGTATAAAAATCAATCAGCAGATAAAGATGAATGGTTACCAGAAAATAATATCCCTGATGGCGCCATTCACCTCAGAAACTACAGAGCATCCAAAAGATCATTATGAATGTCTTTTATAGTTGTACGTGAGAGAAACCTGTGATTTTTTTTCAGAGAGACTTATCTTGAAGGTAGGGAATGTCAGCTTGCTACTAGTTCAGAGACAACCTGACTAGAACAAAATAAAACATAAAATTAAAAATATAGTATTAATCATTTAACAAAGAGTAATAAATGAATAATAATAAGATAAAGCAACATAAAAAAGTAATATGTAAATAATAAACATATTATTACATAGTAAATTAATAATAAATAAACAAATACAGTATTAAGTATAAAACAATGAATATGCTCATAAATAATAACATAAGTGGAAATATTATTTCATAATCTTAAAGAGCGTGTAAAATAACCTAGGGTACTTCAGCCAAAGTACCCCAGATAACTTAAAACTTCTAGTAGTAAAACAACTTGAAAGAATATTACCACTAAAAGCGCTGAATCAATTATTATACATTAAAATACAGAATAAAAACCATAAATACATGTACAAAACCACGAAATAACAATGTATTTAAATAAGAACATAATAAAATAAATACATATGACACTAATAATATAATACTAGTAATATAATATATTATCTATTTATTTATTTATTTTATTTAAATACTAAGTACACTAAGGATGATTCAGAGGGACAAAGACCACGAACCAGAGGAAGGAAATAACATGAGAACCTTCTGAAAATAACTATTGAACAACTGTTCAAAATAAATGTATTACATCCTTAGTGGGAAATTATTGATTGACAGATCTCTGCAGTCATGCATTCCCAAAGAGCCTGCATGACAGGGATTAAACAAGAGGCTCTTGAAGCGCCCACAGAACAAACAAATACATTTATTTCACATTGTACACAATACAAAATAATTAAACTCTGACAAATGTGATCAACAGGTACATGTGATATTTAATCAATACATTTTGACATGTAATTAAAACCTTTGATCAACACATCTAACAAACCTTGTCAGAGGTTCAGAAGAGCCTCAAGATGCCAGCAAAAGAGCTTAGACAGGCTGTACCCATAGTAGACAGCCTGTACATATGGAAATTTGATTAAACAACTACATACATTTGTATTAAATCTTAACCCCTTCCTTTTAAATGTTCCCATAGCCAAAAATACATCCTGTGTTTCGCCATCAGGTCTCCAGAAAGGCATTTAAGGAGCCCTTGTTCCCCCTGTATTTTGCCTAATCATGCTTTAATATATATACTACCACCTGTACCCACTTACATAGCTTTACAAATTGTTATTCTGTCTGGTGAGGTCCTAGTATCTGTTCTTTAGCCCCTTCTTATTCCCCTGAAATTGCCCAGTGTCCACCCAGCTCTTCCAACACCCTTTCCAAGCGCTTCCACCTGCCCAATTTCCCCCTGGAAGAACCTCAAGTCTGTAAGGTAATTTATTACTAGTAAGTAGATAAACCTTCTTCTTGAGATTCTCCCCCCATCTTTTATCTGGGATTTAAAACACCCCTGTTTACAGGCCCCAGTGTGTTCAGGTACCTAAATCCTCTGCTTGCAAGATACCTTTGAGGGATTAAACACCCCTGATTTATCAGGCCCCTCATATTTTTAATTATATTAAATTTATTTAATATAATTAATCATCTTTTACCGCTCATACCTCATATCCTTATTGGTATTACCTCTTCTGAATCCTCCCAGAGCTTTATATTGCTCTTTATCTTTTATTTTGCACCTTGTGTAGCTAGAAGGATTACTCCTTGGCATCACAGAGGCTGACAAAAATAAAATAAAATAAAATAAAGGGCATTAATAAAAAAACCCGGTTTTTCCGCGTTTACACCCGGTTTTACGCAGCGGCGACGTAAATTTTGCTGCGGAGTACACCCGGTTTTCCGCGTTTACACCCGGTTGTTTTATTTTTTTTTTTGCGGGCGGAATTTTAAGGTTTTTCAAAATTTTAAAATTGCTAAAAATATTTCTTGGCGTGTAAAATTTTATGGTATTTTTTTTTTTCCAAAAAAACAACATCTTCTATTTTATTTTGCCCATACACCCGGTTTTTTCAAAGAAAATTCCCCACGGCTCAAGTTTCAAGATTTCTCAAAGTTTTAAATCTTTTGAAAGCACTTTAAGGGGTGTAGAATTTAATGCAGCAAACAGTTTATTTTTAAATTCACTGGTTTTTTTTTATGATTTTTGGAGAGAACTTATTTGTAAACACCTTCACGGCTGTCTTTTAAGATATTTGGGGAGTTTTTAAATGGATTCATACACTTTAGAGGGTGAAGAATTCATTGGAAAGAAATACAGATCATACAATTGACTTGTTATCAGAATAAAATGGAATTTTTATCAGAATAAAATGGAAATATAGGAAAATAGACAAATAACTATTCAACATCAACAATCTTATTAATTCTGGCAGATCTTCTTATTGGAGGGAAAAGAACTTTTTCCCCAAGGTCCAAATTGGGCTGAATCCACTCTTTCCACAACAGAGCTTCCTCTTCAGCCCAATGTTGCCAATATGGATCAATCCTAGGGGAAGGCCATATTTCAGCCTTAAACGTGAAGCTGATGAGATGGAGAAGACTGGGAATGAGTATGAGACATATGGGAGAGTGGGTGGTGGGTGGAGAAGAGAGAGGGAGATAAATGGTGGGCATTAGACCAGAAAACAAGACCACAGGTCTTTTATAAGTGTCAGCCATCAAGTATCCATGAGCAGGGAAGGTCATCCAATACTTCAGTGGGGCCTGTGCTTTTCCGTCCCAAGAGAGTGCATCAATTAGATCCTTGTGGTTGGCGCCCCATATGTTCTTTAGCATCTGATGGTTTGAATAGAAAGGGTTTGATTTGAGTTCTTCTTTCATTTCCTTGCGAATTTTCATCCATTCGTCTGAGGAACGTCCCATGCTGACTGCAGCGGCTCGAAATCCACAATTCCCATCGCCTTTGACATTGGTAATCGTAGAGAGATGTTGGATGGCTTCTTTGGGATGAATGTGGTCTTTGTACTTGTACTGAAGGATAATTTGAGAAAAGATTAATTGTATATAAAATGAACACTAAATAAAAGGAAATTACTAACCAAATCAACAGCCACATTATTGTAAGTACTCCAACTGAGTGCCTCAGACATATAGGTGTCAGGATTAGAGATTGAGCTGGCAGTCATTGAGGTCTATGAAAGAGGTAACCAATAAGAAGCTCAGAAGTAAAGATCTCTTCAAAAGAAATTTGGAAAACTCACATCAAAAGGCCTATAAGCATCATTTTCTGCCAAAGTGTATTCATATGTCTTGGTCCTTTTAACTGATTCAAATTTCACCTGTTTAAGTATTTTTCCAGACCTCTGATGTATCAAAAAATCATTTAACTTCAGTATAATGTACTCAAGATGGAAATAAAAACACTTACAGTCTTCAAATTTCCTCCGTCATGTTCTGAGCCCTGTTGAATGATATCATCCACCTCTGGAAGCTCTCCACTTGATTCAGACTCCTCCTCACTTTCCTCTTCTGTTGAAACAGCCTAGAAAACACAAGGAGAAAGAATTAGATGTGATATTTGAGTGAAGAATAAAGATGAATCATTACCTCGGATTCCTCAGATTCATCCATCTTCTTAGGCCTACCACGTCCTTTTGTCTTGGCCAAAGGTTCCTACAAGTTCACAAGAAATCAATAAACACAGACAAACAGAAAAGAGATAAATGAATAAATACCGTGTGTTCTTTCACCTGCTTCCTTGGCCTTCCTCTTCCTTTCTTCTCCAATTCTGTGTATTCATAGCCTGAAGGATCCCTTTTTGTTGAAGTAGTTGATTTGTGTTTCCTTTTGGCGCCCTTTGGTCTTCCTCATCCTTGGTGATCCTTGCTAAAGAGAGGTTCCTGGATGGCCACTGTGGTGTAGTTCCCTTGAAAGAGCTTCTTGATTTCGCCAATGTAGAATTTTTGCTCGCCAGGTTGAAACGTTTGGAATTCCTTAAAGAGATCTGTCAAGAAAATTTCCTCGTTGTTTTCTTTGGTGGGAAGTAGACCGTCACTTGATCCATCGTTGTTGTCCTCTTCAATGAATGTCTGCTCATAAATGGAGGCAAAAAACAAATTAGAACTATAAAACTATGAAAGAGAAACAGAAACCAGGAAATTATATTAGCCAACTCACTTCAAGATCCTTTTTAACATGCCACTGAGAATGGAAATTGCGATGGGTGAATTTGCTGCCAAGTCCTTTTGCTTCGTGAACTTGATGAATGCAAGGGATTCCCATGTGAGAAGAGTAGTTTCCAGTGCAAGTGGTAGTTGGCGGTTTAGAGATGTGATGAGAATGGATGATCTTGAGGGCATAGTGGGAGATGGTGCCATTTAGATCACCAACACAAGGGGGGAGGCCAGTGAGGAGTTTGTAGGAGTGCTGAGATGATTCGATGTACCGTTTGTGAAGTTGATTGGTCAAAGCTTGGTGGATTTGTTTGACAACAGCGGCAAAGGAGGCAGTGGAAGAGTTGATGAATCGTTTGATGTACGCATGAAGACCTTCGACTCTAGAGGTGATAGTGTTACCAAAGTGGGGTTTCTTGTTGACAAAACAGGCTACGATTTTTTCTTTGCAAGGGAGGATGTTGGAGATGATGTAGTCGGCGGTTGGTGGATTCCAAGTCATAGACAGCTGAGTGAAGTTCTTGTGATAGTCTGAAACAGTTTTGGAATGGAGTAACTGATTCCAATGGTTTCGGAAGGTGGACCATTCTTCTTCAGAGTTGAAATGTTTGTAGCAGTTGGACTGGATATTCTTCATAATGTGCCAGGAGCAGAGGAGATGTGAGGCATTTGGGAAGACGTGTTCAATTGCTTTGATTAGGGCGGCCTCGTTGTCGGTGACTAGTACGGATGGAGATTGATTGTCCATTGAGATGCGAAGCTGATCCAAGGCCCCAGAGTAGTTGGCTATCTTCTCAGCAGAAAGGAAACAGAAAGCCAAGGAAAAAGATTTGTTTGACGAGTTAATACCAACAATGTGAAGAAGGGGCATTTTAAACTTGTTGGTTTTGTAGGTGCAGTCAAGGAGGAGAGTGGTGGGAAATTGTTTTGCCAAGTCAAGGGATTTCGGATGAGCAAAGAACAAAGAGGTCATGTGGCCGTCGGAGGTATCAATCGTGTGGTAGAATTCATGATGGCGGATTTCATGAACGAGAGCTTCAATCGGGGTACGTCCTTCAAGTTGGGTGGATCTCAAGTGGTTACGGTGATTGTAGATGGTATTGAGGGTGACAGAAGAGGGGAGATTGGTGTCTTGCAATAACGCAGTCTTAATAGTTAATGGTCGAACTCCAGAATGGGTTAATTGGGTGACAGTGGTTTTTTGTTCTTCGGTTAATCGGCGATGGACAGCATGGATGGAAGGATCTTCAGAAGCTGGGTGGTTGTGGCTAGGATCTTTGATCTTGATTTGGAAGTAGCCTTTCTTCTTATAGAAGTTTCCAGTAAGTTTGAAAGGACAGGAAATCTTCTTGGTCTTCCCCAATTGAGTACCATCTTTGGTCTGAAAAACCCCAGATCTGTCACATTGATAAGTGCATCTGTTCTCCCCATTTTCAGTGGAGGAATGGGTTATGCAGAGGGCGTAGCCATGCTTCTTGGCCCAAGTTTGGACAGAGCTATGCATTTCCTCCTTTGTTTGATATGTTAACTCAGGAGGAGGAGCAAGGTTGGGTACTTCGGGAGTGGTGGCGGGAGTGGCAGCATCTTTGGCGAGGAAGAGGGGGTTGATGTGAGACATGTTGGAATTTGGGGTTTTTTTGGATTGGGGGAAAGGTTGAAAAAATTGGTGGGGTATGGAAGATTTTGAGGTGGCGTGGAGAGGGGAAAAAAAGAAGTTTTTTGGTGTTATTTTTAGTGGGTTTGGGTGGAAAATGGATGAGGAGTAGTGGTGGGAGTGAAAATGGGTGGTGGGAGGAGTTGGGAAAATTTGGGGGAAAAAAAGTGAAATTGGTGACTGGGGTTGCGGAGAGGAGGAAAAATGGGGAATTTCGGTGTTTTTTTTATGTGGATCGGTTGAGTGGTTGATGAGTTACGGGGGGTTGATGGTTTAGGGGGGGGTGGTGTTGGTTTTTGATTGTGGTGAGTGGATTTCGATGTGGTTGATGTTGGAAGTTGGATGAGCATACCTGGGGAGCCTGTGCGGATCATATGTCACCCTCATTTTGCATATTGAATAAAAACTCGAAATTAAATAAAACCGGGTGTGCGCGCGGAAAACCGGGTTTGCTGCGCAGCCGCATCTGCGCAGAAAACCGGGTGTAAACGCGGAAAAACCGGGTTTTTTTATTAATGCCCAAAATAAAATAAAATAAAATAAAATAAAATAAAATAAAATAAAATAAAATAAAATAAAATAAATAAAATAAAATAAAATAAAATAAATAAAATAAAATAAAATAAAATAAAATAAAATAAAATAAAATAAAATAAAATAAAATAAAATAAAATAAAATAAAGAATAATTATAATTTGTTCAAGCTTGCAGTTTCAAGTGTTACATGGTAAATAACTACATGTAATATCTTGGTGGCTGACAGGGACCATTACAACCAATGGAGTTTGCTCCTTTCTTGAATACAAATTACTGTTCAATCAAATGGCTATCGCTTTCTGCTATGGCTAACAAATATTCAAAATCATCATAGTGATAGTCTTTATACCACAAGGAGAGAAGTAGGATTGCAGTACGTGCTAGGTTAGGGTTGGGGGACGGTGCAGCAAAGTAGTTGATCAATTGCAGTTGAGCTTGTCCATACAAGTTTAAGGCTCCGTTTGTGATATCTTCCCAGGGGGCCAGGTCTCCATTGATCTTCGAGTGACCGAAGACACAAAGACTATCAGTTGGATTTGTGATGCTTTCGAAAACCCATCTGAGCATAGCTATCATTCTGGATTCCACAGCCTGAATGTTGTTCAAACTATAGAGAAACCCAAGATGGAATAGATACATTTTCTTCGTCAACGCCACATACTTTTCAAGAGTTACCTTGTTCAAGTTCGGCGTTATGCCTCGGGGGCAAACCACTCGGAAAAATGGGAGATCTGGTTGATCTTTCCTGATAATCATTACCACTGGTAGTTTTGGATGGATGCTCTTCCATTGCACTGGTTGACAAACCAACTTGAAAAGATGAGCCTTAAAATCGAAGTGGCTTTTCAACAGAAAACCGGGGCTCGGGTGCT
Source organism: Puccinia hordei (assembly GCA_007896445.1). Taxonomy (NCBI): domain Eukaryota; kingdom Fungi; phylum Basidiomycota; class Pucciniomycetes; order Pucciniales; family Pucciniaceae; genus Puccinia; species Puccinia hordei. The sequence continues at coordinate 15,659 of RDRW01000181.1, read as the reverse complement.
TTTCCAGCGCGGCTATCTGCTGTTGTGTCAATGTGTCCATGAAAGAAGATACGATAGTCTGGAACTCTGGATTAGTGGCTATTGAAGTCGATACTTCCAAGGGATACCTCGAGGCTTCATAATCGTCTAATGAATTTTATACACGTTTTGCCAGAGTAATCAAATTTTACAACCCACTCTTGAGCAATCCCATCCATCGAGATCAGCAAGAGCTCATCGTGACTTACTTGGATGATGAGCCTGGAACAGATTAATCGCGAGGATGGCAGTAGTTGGCGCGAGCACATTGACCATTGGACTTTGGGCGAAGTACTGGATCAATCCGGACTGGATCCACGAGAAGTGATGATTTTCCCAAAGAGATTCGGATGATATCGTTGTCTTGCCGTGAATCGGAAGGCCGGCCGGAGGATGAAAGATCTGGTCATTCAGCCAGGCAATCAATTTCTCGTGCTGCGACCTTTGCATATGTGTTGGCAAGTTGAGTCTGTTCATCATTTTCTCATGCTCTTCATACAACCATTCTATCAAAAGCCTGTATAGCCTTTGCCAACTGGAAGAAGGCTGGATGAGTCCTGTTGACGACTCAATAATTCTCACAATTTGTTTTGGTCGAGCAGGATGCTTATACAAGCGGATATTCCTGGTGGGATGGTCATAAGAGCTAGTGCCCGGTAGCTGATGATTGAAATCCGGATCAGAAGAGGCCCAATTATCCGAAAACTTACCGCAGGCTCTTTTAAAAAAGGCGAGATAAATGGGACGTCGGATAAAAAAATGTAGACGGCTAGGCTGATCAGGTCCGTCTACGCTAAGTTCATACGGCTCGTGTTTCCGGTGTTGTGAAGCTACAGCTAGACCAAGACCTGTAGGATACATGTTCCCAACCAACTTGTAAGAGATTTGTTACTCAGCTCATCAGAAGATCAAAGCCATGAAGTGACTAGCCATATGCAAGAGTGGAGCTTCCTTGGCCAGCCTCTATGCCTTTATCTGCGGTTGTGACAAAACTTCCTTGCTTAATTCTCTTGCGACCTACGAAGCTCGCAGGGTTCACATGTAATGTAGTTTGATCAGTGTTTTTTTTTTCTTTTTTTGGTTTTCATGAAATCTTCCTAAGGAAAAATGGTACAAATTAACTAACGACTGGCAATCTTCTTTGGAGACGTTGGATTTGAACTTGAAGGTGAGATTGGCACCTGGTTGAAGGTACGTTTCCCTGGGTGTGTTTGTGTGTTCATTGCTACTTCTTGTATTTGAGTTGCCGGTGAACTGGAACGCGGTGGTGATTGAATTGTGGCGTCTGGCGCAAACCAGGTGAGGATGTGACCTTGCGAGGATTCTAGTATGTGTATCATACGGGCCGAGTTAGCGCTTCCTATCCATGGCAGACCATTACTATCCCAGGGCACCGGAGCCGGGGTCGATGAGTATCGCGTATCTCCAGGTGTTGGAATTGAAGGTGGGATGGAGTCCGATGCAAACACATGATCATCTGACGATTCTGGTCTATGTGGCATATGAGCTGAGTTAGCGCTTTCCATCAAATATGGCGGAGCAGCACTATCCCAGTGCACCGGAGCCGTCATTGAGAATCGCGTGTCTTCACCGAGGTCAGCCTCCTCCAAGAATTGGGACCCGAAGTGGGCTTGGATTGTGCCCGAAGCTACCGCAAAAACCCAGGTGAAGAGGTGAGTATAATAACAACATAGCGGATATGACATCTTGGCAGGGGATGGGTACTACGAAAATAATTTTCTGGCCAAATTTATTATTGTGTTTCCAAGAAATCTTGGACCATTATTTCTAAAAAAAAAAATGGCCAAAAAGTGGCTGTTTGGTTTGGACACCTGCATTGAGTATTGGAAGGCCAGGGAACATCATCAGCACCCCTGTCTACTGTATACTACCTACCGCCGAGTCCGGCTACAGCCTATTTACAGCTATCGCAGGAAAGGTTGCGAATCCCCCCCGGGTTTTTTTTTTTTTCCCCCCCATTTTTTTTTTTTTCCCCACCGAAAATAATTTGACCCCCCGCCCCGAACTTCCGGGGCTGGGTGGTAACTGCCGCGCGGCCTGGATAGATATCCAGATATCATCCAGTCCCGAACCGGCGTAAACGATCTCGAAAACGGCTATGGATGAGTTGGAAGGTTAGTACCACAATTTTCCCTTCTTTTCTTTCTCCATCTGCCCACAGTAATCCGGAAAGTGATTAACACACTGACTTTGAGCAATTTGAACCCCAGATCCGCTTGGCTTCCCATCTTTCGACCAGGTTGAGGACTGGCTAAACGACCGACATTCCCCAGACATTCCATCCCCTTTCCTTCTGACTGATACTCTCTCCGAGCCGCCAGTCCCTGTGGCGGCAAAGAAGAATACTGATCATCTTGTTAGAAGGAACCTTGCGAGCCAAAGTAATAACCGCCCAAGCGAGGCCCCATCGGTCAACACTGCTCCGCGTTCTGTCTCTCCTGTAGCAACTCCAGTTCCAACGAAACGCACCAAGAAGAAAGGTGTTGATGACTTACAGAAGAACGAGGCGGGCGATAGGTTGATCTCGGTACATCACCTATTGTATCTACCTTCGCTTGTATCCCCTCAGTCCAACACACGAGTCTCCCATAAGCGAAAACCCGCTACAAGTTCTGCCGAACAAAAATACACTCGATTTAAGTCTGACAACTCGACTCGATGCCACTTTGTTTGGGATCTCACCAATAACGACCTTTCCGCTTTCAAGGACACATCTCTCCAGGCAATCATGAACCACGAGATAGACGGGCTGGCCGACCACGCCAAAGACCAAGATCACCTTGGTGTCATATGCTGGAATGTGGTGATTCCACATAGTATCGAGTTCCAAGCTAAAGATAATCGACATTTGACTGATTTACCTTCGTTTGAGGCTTTCCTCGAGGAGTGCAAAGATGCAGGGCCTCACCAATGTCGCATCACGGTGGAGCAAAAGAATCCCAAGGTGGTAGCTGAGGTGTGTTTTTTATCTTATTTGTCATTTTCTTGTGTGTCGTAGACCTCAACTGATCAGTTTTCTTAATGTGTAACCAGCAAGCAGCAGCCCTATCTCAACTGAAAAGGAAACATAATCGAAGTGGGAGCCCCGACGACCCCCCCATTCCATCTAAGGGCGGATCGATGTCAGTAGCATTGTTTGATAACATCAACATGCTCAAGGCAACGCACGAGCCTCGCGAGCATCTGACTGGTACCCATGAAACCCCTTGTTACGTCGATCCCCAAGACCCGACGAAATACATTTTACTTTCAATGACTAAGCTCATGGTTTGGGCCAAAGCGATGGTAAGTGGTCCAATCATTGCCACTTTTGAATGTCTGACTAATCTGCAGGATGTTCTAGATTTCTAATCCAGGACAGGTTACTCTCCTTCAGCCGCCTCTGGGGCCCGCGTTTAAACCTCAATCACGCAAGGAGTATGGATCAGCTACCGCCAACGCGACCCCTGACAAAGCACCCCGTTCTAGCCCAATCAGATCCGAGGATCAAAGGGACCCGTCTGTCTCCATTACTCCCTTGCCTGGCCCCGCAGGGGCCTTATTTAACCAAGCGGCCAGCACGCCGCCCACCCACCCACATATGCCCCACCCAATGCCTTATCCATCGACTTATCCGACCAATTATCCCTACGCTTACTATGGTTCTCCACCACCCTACTATCACCCCAGTATTCCTCACATGGTGAGCTTGCAAACTAACCACCACTCCCCTCCTCCTGTGATCGCACCGGCCCCCCCACCCTCCTCTTCGCCGGTACCATCTGACGAGCACATAGATCTGGCCGATTATCTGTCCTACGTCCACATCAATCCCAACTGCCCCGTGGTCAATTCGGCGCTTGAGGAGCTGGGAATATGTCACTATGACCGCTTCGATGGGTTCACTGCCGAGGAGCTTGAAGATCATGGGATCAAGAAATCCGATGCACGCGCTCTGGTCAATAGCATCAAGAAATTTGAAAGATACATTAAGTCCCACCGCACTCGGCGCGAGTAGTACCTGCCTCATAGTATACATCCTCATAACAGTTTCCTAGTAGTATCCATAAGACCCACCGCACTCCAATCCTATAGTCCATAGTGTGTAGTCGGACTCATTTTAACTTATTGTTTTCCTAGTAGTATCCATAAGACCCACTGCTCTCCATTCCTATAGTCCATAGTGTGTAGTCAGACTCATTTTAACTTCCCTTATGTTATCAGAAGTGTACAGCAATGCCTGAAATACAAGATTGATTGTTATCTCTTCTCTCTCATGAAATAAATACAACAATGAATGTTATCTCTTCTCTCTCATGAAATGTTGAGCTTAATGCCCTCATTTGTCCACTATGAGGATTATGTCACTGAGCAAAGGATTCAGAACAGTCAATGTTACTCTTCAGTCTTGGGTAAACATAGGAATAGATCCATGGATTGCAATGTATTCAGTTCAGTGCAGGGATAAGGGGAGCAAGCATTCAGTTTAAGCGGAAGAGAAATTATCAGGCACACACAGGCATGGTTGAGGAAGGCTTCAGTACAGTCGCAGACAAGAAATCACAGGCATGGTTGAGGAAGGCTTCAGTACAGTCGCAGACAAGAAATATCAGGTACAGTCGCAGGCAGGAAAGATCAGGGGAGCATACAGTATAAGCGGATTAGAAACAAGCAAGCTAGAATGATAAGGGGAGCATCGCCCCTGCGGGCGGAGGAGATATGGGAGTACAACCAAGCAATAACCTTAAACAACATCATAACCGGAGCCCCGGAAGAGCTTCTTGGTCAACTCGGCCGTAAATACCAACTGGACAAGCTCATTGATAACCAACATGTCGTCTGCGCCCCCCGTCAAAAGATTCTCGTGTCGTCGTAAGGTGGACTTGTAAACACTGAAAGCCTTTTCGATCGGGTTCATGTCGGGAGAGTAGGCTGGCAAGTACAACAGCAAAGAGCCACTCGCTTCGACAATATCCGCCACTGAGCCGTTGTGGTGGATCTGGGCGTTGTCCATCACGAGGACGCTGTTAGGTAAAGGAAAGGGATTCATTGATGGGATCTACCATCAAGAGTGTAAGTCAGCCAGCCCCAAAAATTAAACCCCCATCTGAGAGTACATACCAAAATCTCGGCCAAGAAGAACTCGAAATCGAATCGGTCCACAGTTTCCTCCTGTACGGTGTGGGCAACCAAGCCCGAGGTAGAGATTGCTGGGATAATATTGAATCGGTGAGTACTGCGCTCGCGAGCAACCCTTTGGGTACGTTCGCCTACAGTTGCCCAACCTCTGGTTCTCGAAACCCCCTCGAGACTCACGCCTGACTCATCTGGCCATGGAATGGGGTGTGATATTGTTAGCATTAACAATATCCATCCCAAGGATAACAATAAAAAAAGCGGCTCACCGGTGAATACTAAGCATTCCGTGGGGATACAACCCACCCGAGAAATATACTGAGCACGCTCGTAGGGGTCCTGCTTAGGGTGAACCGTCCGCATGGTCTTTTTGGACATGTTCAAGCGGTGGTGGAGAGTGTTCAAGATCGTTGAGACGGATACGTCGGTGGCATGCTGGTCATGCAAACATTGCTGGATCTCGTCGGCGTACATCGAGGGGTTATCATATACTAGCTCCTTGATAAACATCAGGTCTTCATTCAACAGGTCGAATGGATGACCTCTTGATTTGTAAGTCTCCGGGTCGCACACTACTGCCCGGGTATTCATATAGAGGCGAGTCCAGCGGTAAATCGAAGCGGGATGAACGGTAGCACCCAACGATTTGTTGATCTCGTCAACCTGCTTGCCATCGAGTGAAGCTTTGACCGCCGCATACTTGAGTTCCGGCGAGTATTTGATGAAACCCATGGCCTGAATATAAGGTAATATTGTTTGTTAGTGAGGGGGGAATAATGAGAGGAGAAAATGAGATTGATGATGGTACTTATTAATACAACTTGAGTTGCGTTGGAGTTGGAGAACAGGAAGTTGATATCGTTTACGCCGGTTCGGGACTGGATGATATCTTGATATCGTTTATGCCGGTTCGGGACTGGATGATACATATCTGGATATCTATCCAGGCCGCGCGGCAGTTACCACCCAGCCCCGGAAGTTCAGGGCGGGGGGTCAAATTATTTTCGGTGGGGGAAAAAAAAAAAATGGGGGGGGAAAAAAAAAAAACCCGGGGGGGATTCGCAACCTTTCCTGCGATAGCTGTATGTAGTCATCAACATGTCTCAGAGAGTCTCGCGCGGGTGCTTGTTGTAGCCCCAAACTGGGTTACCCCTAGACACATGTATATAAAGCGTGGAGAAACATGAACTAATTGATTGTATAATGATTATAAAGTCCTGCCCTCAAACTACCTACCTAAGCAGCCATGAAACCAAACCAAACAAAACAAAACAGTTGATTTGATTTTTGTATATTTTGTTTCAAACCAATTGAAAATCTGTCCTACTCGATCATGATTGATTGAAAGGGCACTATTACAACACGATGAGACGGACAAGATCTTGTACACAAGACATCTTAAAAACTAGTAAGTTTTTCAATCTCATCGATTGATTTGACCACTTGGGTTAAATTCTTACAGCCTGTTTCAGTGACAACAACGCTATGATTTAAGAGAACAAAGAAAGCAAGAACAAAAAAAACATGAATACCTCATTCCTCTTTTTAAAAAAAAATGTAGACAAGAACAAAAAGAAGAAGAATAGAAGAATGCAGAATACTCACTTGTCTTCGATTCGTATCCCGCCTACTTTCAAGTATTTGATTAAGACTTCATGATTGATGTTTTCAGATCCCTTAACCGGATCTAATAAAAATTGATTGAAGTATAATCCAGGCTGACGATTGATGCGTATCAGTTATTGAGACATTTGATCATCCATGCACACATGACCAGAACGGAACAGGAACAACAGATCCAAGAAAAACCTGAGATAGCGCTGGAAAGGTTGACTCACTTCGACCGTCACGACGTTTCCCACTTCCAATTTTCTCTGTAATCTGAGATACTTCATTGTAGGATGAGTGCCTTTCCCATTAGGTAGACCGGCAACATCATGGGTCTACGCAGAAGAAAGAGTAAGTGGATCAGTTAACTCTTAGAAGTGCCAAAAGTCTAATCAGAGCGAAAGAGAAAGAGCAACACGAACATCTAAGCCAATAAAATGGCCGACTCCGTGTGGAAAGAACGGGATCACATGACCGTTTTCGTAGCATTCATCAACCGTCAGGTCTCGTAAGATCCCCAGCTTCAACAGCCCTTTAGCTGCTACTTTATGCCTAGTTTCAAACAAAAGATGGATCAGCCTTGATGAGCAACATCCCTTATAGCCGAACTGACATCAGGACCTGGATTTCTTGCCATTCAATACCTGCTTTGATGGTCGTTAGAGCCGCCTTGGAGATAGGATGACCACAGTAAGATGACCACAGAAAGTATCAACCCCAAGGGAAATACTTCCAAGATTGTAGAAGGGTGGATACAAACCTCTTGCATGTCGAGAACGATGGAGTAGATATCCTTGGCCTCAGGGGTAAATTTGCCCCGATTGCCGAGTGGCAAGGTGCGGGTGATATCGGATGCATATCCGTACGTTTCGCAGCCGGCATCGACCAGCAGGACGCCGGAGAAATCCTCTGGGATATTGGCGTCGTTTGAGGTGTAATGTAATGTTCCTGCATGAACGCCGTAAGCTGAGCGTGGTCACAGGGATGGGGGGAAAGTTTTTAGGAAAAGGGTAGAGCGGTTGAGGTCAGCTTCTGGTGATCTCTGTCGCGGTGACTTGAGCGAGCTGGAATGTGGGGTAGTGGTGAGTGAAGATTGGATGGATGAAGGGATAGATACCAAAGATTGGCTCGTAGGCTTGTGTTTTCGATCCCCGACGATGACATTCACTTCGGAAGAGAATCTCGGCATCAGACTCTGAACAGAGGGCACGATCGTGGATGAGTTTCATGATTGAGGTATGAGCAGAAGAGGAGATCTGGTTGGCGTGGCCAATTAGTTGGATTTCTTGCTCGGTTTTACACTTTCTTGCTTCCCAAATCGCCTGGGTGAGTTGGGGATCCGAGCTGGCCAGTTCATGTGAGGTTGTAGGTAAGGTGATCACGGCCGCTGTCGCCTTCTGGAGCGAACTGAGATGGCTTGATAGTTCTGTCTTGTATTTCACCGCGGTCAAATCTCCTAAGCGGGTGTGGATCTGCTTGGCTGTTTCTGGTAGTCCTGACCACATTACGTGTAATGGATCGAGGTTGGGTATGAAGAGTACCGTTGAAATCTCGTTTTCGTCGATGACCTCTTGTTGTGCTGACTCCTTTTCGGATTTGGCGATCGAGATCAATACGGAGGCATCTGGTATGTTGTGTGCACCAGTGAGATACATCTTAACAAATGGATATTAAAAAAAAACATGTTCAGCTTGGATTTCAAAAACTACCTTTCTCTTCTCTTTGTTTGTGTGAAAGTATGAAATATAGTTGTTGATCAGCTTACAAAATTAGCTTCCTGATGAAACGGAGACTCCCGATCGGTGTCGTCTCTACATTGGATTCCGGATCCCTCTAGATATAAGGTCGGGAGGTTATTCCTGTGATAGGCCGGATTCTGAAGGATCAGTTTCTCGAACACCTTGGCCGCATGTTTGCGTGCTTTTCTCAATTAATTTTCAGACAGGGCAACAAGACAAGAGAAATTAGCCTTTGGAATGAAATGTGGAGCCTAAGATGATAGGTGGACTGACCGGGATAGACCAGAGTGTTGAAGACCATCTAGTAGTTCGCTGTTTCGAAAGGCTGTTGTGGGTGTACGTCGAAAGGCAAGGCAAAGAAGAAAAGGTTGAGTGCCGAGCAGATTAATCAACAGACTGCTTTCTCTTGTCAACTGTCACGCTTCAATAAGATTGGTGATGGTTGAGTCTGAGGATTTGATCCAACCCTCACACCACCACAAACATGGAATCTCACACCACCACAAACATGGAAACTCCCCCAGAAACAGCAGACTCCGCTCCGGCAACGATGGCATCACAGGCACCATTAAGTCAACCTTGAGCCACAGGTGCTTGTTCTTACACTGGAAACCAAGCAAATACAAAAGCAATTCTTGTGACCAACTGTTAGAATTAACAAAGCATTTTTCAGACATTTAGCACAATCAATCTTGGTTGTAAATCCAGACACCGCGGGTGGGATTGTTTGATGAGGCCAAGCCAAAATTCAAGTGTCCTTGCTTGGCATGGATCATGCTCCCCTTCTCAGCTATACATTGGTTTGAATGTCGCCAGAGGTGTTTTGTTCCAGAAGATGAGCTGCCGCTTATCTTTTCTTGGCAGTAATTACACTCAGCCTTCTCTTTGCCATCGGACTCTACAGTAAGTTGTAACCAAGCATCAAAGATAATAACACAACACATGAGAATGAGATTAATTGAATTCTATAAATATATGATATAATAATCATCACTCACCAACAATCTTGGTGAAATGATCCCAAACCCCGCTGGTAAGCTTCCGCCGCTTGGATGGATTATCCTCTTGGGATTTGCTAGGCGCTGGAGTCTGAGGCTTGGGTGTTGGTTCATTTTGTTCCAGGTTGGTACTAGGAGGAACTTCAATGTTGTCTTGGTTGGGAGAGGTTGCCTGCAACATCTGGTCAACACGGGATATGGGTTGGCTGCCGGATATCTGGAAATTGGAATCTGATTCTGGATTATGACTTGGTGCAACTCAAGTGCAGGACCTAAGTTGTAGTCTGTAGACTGTGGCCTGCCCCATTGCCATCCCTAGAGAGGAGACTGAAAGACAAGAGGTGATTAGTACATTGTTTCAGGAGAGGATTGATGAAAGGATGAGTTTATTACCACTACTTGTCTTTCCTGCAGCTGTTGATCTTGTGACAACAACAATGGGGGCCTGGTGATTTTGGTGGCTTCCATTGTTTGTTGAGTGTGGTCAGATTTGGTATGTTCCGGACAAGATGAGAAAAGAGTCTGAGTGCTTGAGTTTGAAAGAAATGTGGCCAGAGGCCTAATGAGGGGAAAGAATGAGCTGGGAAAATCAAGAGCACAGAATGCTCAGGGACTCAGAACACCAGAATAGAAGTCTCCTGTGGAGCAGGTCTAGCTAGTATGGGCTCAGAACTAAGTAGTGGTTGTATTTCATAAGGGGATGAGTGAAATACAAGTGGTGAAAAGGGGCCTAAAGTGGGGGCCTAATGGGCTGTGGAACACTCTGGAAAGCAAAAGAGAAAAGAAAGAGATAAGCCCTCTTCTGGGCATGGTGGAATTCTAACAGAGTTCAGTCAAGTTAAAGGGACCATGGGGAGAGCGTGGCGTGGAGTGCATGAGTTGCTGAGATGCTTAGACAGATATTCTGACATATTACGCCTGTCATATTGCACTCCCAAAAGTGGCCTAAAGTTTGAGTTGGAATGTCAAAGCTGAGCCTTGCTTGGTTTATGAATATTTATGTAAGTAAAGCATGACAGCAGCTTTCTTTAGTGCAAGGTTATGTGGTTAAGTTTAATCTTCAACTTACTGCCACAATACACTTCGACAACCATGATGATCATTAATTCTTAAATATTGTTTCTTTTTTGACAGATTTTAACAAATCTTGACACAAATCAGTCCAAGCATTCTTAAAAACACAATACTTGAATATTTATTTACACATTATTATAGAAGTGTTTGATCACAAGAAAGTTGCCTTAAGCTTCTTGCTATCATACAGCCACATGGTCACACCATTTCACCTTATCAAACCCAACAAAAACACATAAGAGCCTTAATAATTCACCAGGGAAAATATTTTGTCACTTGTCTAGTACATGTGATGTATATATATGTATTTGCAAAGTACAAGTTAGTTGCTTTTGTAATTTTTAAAGGATCTGACCAAGAGACTTGAGTAGAAGGTGAATGAAGATCAACAACATTGTATTTCCACATTATATCTCCCCTCTGATTTATATGCTTCAAAGGAGAGAGACCTTGTGCTGTGGAAAATACTAGGTGTGTATCCCCTCTTGGGGATACAACACTTTTTGACATCACTTGTAGACAACTGACAAAACATTTTTCCTGGTATAAATACACACAGCTTTCCCCTGTTGGTACACAGTACACATGATTTATGTCTTTTTTTTTTTTTTGAATTATGCAAAATGCATGAAAATTACATCTGAGGATTTGCGCAGCTGACACAAGCTTGCAGATAAATTTTCTAACATCAACCACTTTGAAATCCAAACCCCCAGAACTCAGTCAAGACTCCACAAAAACTCACACATAATTAAGGAGTATATTTTGAGTGGCTTTCTAGGCTGTTGCACTTCTATTAAAGACTCTGGAATGGCTTTGGAAACTTTTCCAGGTTGAGCTGATTTAATTTAAACAAGAACTCTCAAACAAATCATCAATAATAATAAAAGATCACTACCAATCTCTTTCCTTCTCCTCAGTTATAAACTTACCAATTCTTCTTGCTATTAATTCCTCTGCACATGTCAGCCTGGGTGTGGAACTAATTGTGGTTAATTGTTGTAACTAAGTCAGGTTGATGATCTAGATTCTACAAGAAGTGCTGCTTGAGGGTTAAAAAGTTCTTTTGGAAGGATGAATCACTTTATCAATCTATCTTGAGCTTAGAGTCTTGCTACAGTCCAGATACATACAGTGTATTGATAGGCATCTACATATTAGCTCAACTTAGGTTTGTGGTTTTACCTACAGAAGGTAAAGGGAAGCAATTCCAGAAGATTCTATAACAGTATTAGATGATAGTATATCCATAATTGGGGAATGAGGTTGATAAAATAGAAATTAAGAAGTGTGGATGGATAGATAAGACTGATTGTAAACAGTTAAAAAGAATGGCAGCCAAATGACAGTATTGTGTATGAGGAATCTAGAATTGGGAAAAGTAGAATATTATCAATGATTGAGAAGTGTAGATCACAGATGGTGCTTCTAAACAAGGAAACTAGAATGCTTATGGTAGAGTTTGAAAAGTAAATGGTTCAATTGGTAGGTTCTGAATATTCTGGGGGATAAAAGGTCATAAGAGGTCTGTTTGTAAGTTATAGAAAGTGGAAGGAGGAGAATGTGAGCGTTTTCAGGAACTGGGGATAGCTGGGGTAGATCAGGTAAAGGGACAGATCCTTAGGAGGATAAATAATGCCAAGGATCTTTCTGACAATAGAACAGTGATTAGGAGCACTGCTATGGTAAGTATTCAACAATGATTGAAGACCACATCACAACTAGATCAGTAATTAATAGCTGATAATATAAAAACATAAAAATATATATAAACTATCTTATCAGTATAAATATTATGGGTATTGGATATGTAATCATCAAGGCAGCTTGACATACATATTAAATAATTGCTGTATTCTATCTTCAGGGAATTTGGGCAAAACCAGGAGGGAACAAGTGAAATCTGGAACCCTGGGTGTTTCAGATTAAGAGGACAAGGACATACCTAAAATCTAAAGGGCTTTTATAACACAAGTACGCTTTAATCCTAAATTGAATGATGTACACTTGTAATTACTAGGTCTAAAATATATATAATATATATAATATATATCTGTACTCTACGGTACACAAGTGGATATATATATGTCTGTTCATAAGGAATGTTGTTAATAAAGATATAATAATGAGATATGAAATATTGAGTAGTGGTTGTAGCTACTTGGTAAATTTCAAGTACTGTGAAATTTACTCTGCAGCTGACGGCACACCACTCACAATTTATGTTCTGATGCCACACTTTTCCTTGCAATTTCAGGGTTCAAAGTTTATGCACATTTATTTGTGCCCTGATATTTATGTGTGTGTAATTTTTCACAGACATTTTATTCTTTGTGTATCAAATATTTCCACCCACCTGTGGAAATGTGCCAAAATGCGGTCAAGATGGGACACAGGGGCATTGATAAACGCACGCCGATGGGCGCACACCCACGCCCATCGCACACCTTTTTTTTATCGGCGTGCGGGCTGCACGCCCATTGGCGTGCGACACTTCAGGCGTGCGGTCGCACGCCCTGCCCGTTCAGAAAAGGGCGTGCGAACCGCACGCCCTTTCTATGTGTATAGGCAGGGGCGTGCCCTACCTATATACATAGAATCGGCGTGCGGGCTTGCACGCCGATTCTATGTATATAGGTAGGGGCACGCCCCTGCCTATATACATGCTGATGTCATGCGTACACAAGAATGTACGCATGACATCAGCTCCGGTCAAGGAATACAGCCTCCTCAACCGGAGGGATCCCTCCAGTCGAGGAGGTTGTACAGCCTCCTCGACCGGAGGGATCCCTCCAGTCGAGGAGGTTGTACAGCCTCCTCGACCGGGAGGGAATCCCTCCGGCCAAGGAGGTTGTACAACCTCCTCGACTGGAGGGATCCCTCCGGTCGAGGAGGCTGTATACCCTCCTCGACCGGGAGGGAATCCCTCCGGTCGAGGAGGGTATACAGCCTCCTTGACCGGGAGGGAATCCCACCGTCGAGGAGGGTATACAGCCTCCTCGACCGGGAGGGATCCCTCCCGGTCGAGGGGCTCGCAGTCCTCCCCGGAAGGCGTGCGGCTGCACGCCCTTCCTCGGGGGTGTCGCACGCCTGTAGATAGGCGTGCCCACGCCCAAGGATGGGCGTGCAGCCGCACCCGATAAAAAAAAGGCGTGCGGGCAACACACCTTTTTTTTTATCGGCGTGCGATGGGCGTGGGTGTGCGCCCATCGGCGTGCATTTATCAATGCCCGGGACACAGGGGCCCAGATTGAGGCAGATAAAAAATTAGGCCAAACAGAATGGTAAATTATTTAGAAAATCCAAACAGACAAAAGACATCCCCGGATACACAAAGTTATTCAAAACAGGGGGTATCAAATATGAGAAAATCCATCATTGTCTAGTTTTTTTTTTAAAAAAGTCCACCATTTTTAAAAACCATGGATATGAATACAAAAATGATTCTTATGAATAAAAAAATGATTCTGAATTCTCAAAAGTGAATTTTTGTTTCACAGCCTAATTCAGTGGTTTTAACTGTGGATTTGGTCCTTTTTGATACCAATATAACTTTTTTGCACTGATAATTGGCCTACTAATTTTAAATCATTTTTTTTAAAAAAGAATTGGACCAATTGGATTAGAATACCTGGAGAAAACTCAGGTAGAAATGCAGGTCCAATGGAATTTTGTATTCTTTCACAAATGTCTATCTCTTTTTTTTCTGGGGTTTTTTTTGTGTTTTGAGTACTGGAACTTGGCCCTTTTCAAATTTATAAGTCAATAGCTTAGTTGGTTTATGTGTCATTTCTGTACTGCAGGTTTCTAGATACACATTGTACTGTGGACTTGTGCATCCTTTAAATGCCTTGATTTTATTTAGTCTGGTTAATTTCCATTTCTGGGGCACAATCCTGGTTATCATGGATATTAGGGGGTATCAAATATGACCCATCCATCCAACATTATCTAATCATCTGGTGTTTAAAAATCCACCATTTTTAAAAAACCTTGGAATACCAGTATAGAATGGTTCAGAATTCTAAAAGTGAAATTTTGGTGGGAAAAACTAATTCACTAGTTTTAATTGTGGATTTGGTCATATTGATACCCCCTATTGAAAGAGACACAAAAATTCACAAAAACAAAGGTAGCTCAAAGTGTGGGTTCCCCATTAAGCAACATCTTAACATAATGTTTCACACAACAAACTATGACAATGGATCATCAATCTTTGCATAAAATAAATCAAAACGCTTTGCAATGCATATGATAAATTATGAATGCAATCTAGATCATAGACAGGAAATAAGGATGTATGAAGAACAAAAAGAAACCAAAAAAAAAAAAAACTGGATAGACAAACAAAAACAAACAGACTACAAAAATTATATTATGCTTAATTCCAACCAATGGCAATCGGATAGTACATACATATTTTTATTAGCCAAAGAACTTCAAGATAAAATAGAAAGATACTAGTGTAAAAGTAGCACCAATACCAAAAAGGATAAAATCACCTGAGACTGCGTTCGATGAACTGAATCGTTCCCGAGATAACAAGCACATTAGCAGCTGACCGAAGCTTTTTCTGAGTACCTTTTTTTTGTTATCAAATAAAGATTGGGATCAATAGATTGCCTCAAGAATTAGTCCAGTTGGACGTCTCAAAACAGGCCAAGTTTTTACCTTTCAACATATCCCTCTGGGTCCTAAGTTTCCAGGATGGCCTGACCCTGAGCGATATAAACGTCTAAGGTGCTATTGGTCTGCTGTAAGAAGTTATTTTCATCAAGTGCCGAATTTGTCCTGTAGCCTGCGCCCCCGACGCCACCAGCCTGACTATTGATGGCTGCATTCGTCCGATGATATCCTGTTTGGTAAGGAGATTCTGTCGTTGTGGGTGAATTGTAACAGCTGCATTTGTTCGATAGGATGTCGAACTTGATTGAAACACATTCTTGACGTTGACCTTTCTTCTTTCTGTAAGCGCACGACCAAATAGAGGGTAGATTGAATATGATGGGATCGGTGTGATATTTCCCTTCGATAAATATAAGCAGATTGATCAGAATTAATATTGTCATGTTCTTGGGCAGCAGTA